>JACLAT010000062.1:0-222500 GCA_018105865.1 Metaphire vulgaris
TACAGAATTTGTCGTCCCTTTAAAATAATTCAGCTCATAATTTTAACACCTATCTTCACTGACTATAACTTTTCTTTAAGACATTTGAAGGTGTCTGTAGAATATATGCTAGTACTAGAAAATACTGAACCACTGTCTTACTTTAATATAGAAATCTACAAGGCCAAGTGTTCGATTAAGGGTCATTACGAGATCGAACATCACAACACGGCCATCCAGAGACCTTCGGATGGAATTACAAACCAAGACTTCTTCATACAAACTGTCCTGTCTGAAACACAGGCAGAAATAGAGTTCTCTTACAACAAAATAAAGCACTACTATACAATATACGCTTCCACATGGAAGAGAGAAACAATGAGGCTAAAAATTAAGTTTATATAGTTATATTATTTCTAGCGACAAAGCAAAACTCGACACCTATGAAGACAATAAATTATACTGCAAGAACTGATAACTGAATGAGAAATTCAGAAACTAATAACATGACATCCTGATTTAAACTGGTATTCAGAAAGTGACAGAGAAGCAAATAGCATGACATTTAACCTGACAACTGTCACGTTTTGAACCAAAAGACTTGCAAACACAAATGACTGCTCCTAATAATGCACATAACCATTGACTTTGCTGTCTTGCACAATTTTATATTCAATTCACTGTTTTATCAATTTCTCCAAATTTAATGGTATCTTTCCATCAGTTCACATGCATTTATTTTAAGAAAATAAACTTTCTCCACATTCACACAAAACTTACTAAAATTGAATTGCCAAAAATCTATATGTCAAAATTTCTATTATTATTACTATAAAACGACAAGATTAACGTGACATAATGTCTAACGACCGCAAGGGCACGTAACAATAACAATATGAAACAGTAATGAATTTAAATAAAATTGCCTATATAAGTACAGAGAGGTGGTCACACTACATCATAGCGTCTAATGAATAGCTCGGTTTTAAGGTGCTTCTTGAATGTCTCCAGCATCGTTGATGACCTCACGTGAGGTCATCATCACGTGTTACAACCCATTTACAAACTGCTTGTTTTATTAGCAGTGACGAGAATTCTCGTCTGTGCGTTAGCGCTCATTAGGCCACGACAAGAATATTTGCCATCGACTTTAGAGACTATTCATTAGCCAGCAACCCCAAATATTCTTTTCCAGAAGGTAAATATAACTTCCTTAGTTATTTACTCGCCAAATGTAATCAATATAGTGAGTTATTATCACTGATTATTCAACATAACCCTGCGCTTTTCACCCAACCCCATGAAAAGTTGATAGCAGAGATTTGCTTGCAAAAATGGCAGTGACAAAGCATTATAGTGTGGTATTCTAGTAGAAAGCAGCAAGAAATAGTCCAAATCTGGAAGCTAAAGCAATTCAGAATTGAATTTGAGCGATTTTGAGGATTCTGGCAGCAGCAGAATGGAATTCTAAGATGTTGGACCAGAGTTCTCTTGGCATGATTGGCTTTCATGACTCTCCTTCTGTGGGTCACCAGATCAAAATTCAGCGATTGAGGATGTAAAATCATAAAGGAATGTCAAATCTAACCTTTATATCAATGTGTTTCCTTAGCTAGTAAGTTTGAAAATCCCAAGTATTTAAAATTATTTTTAAATAATGCATTTCTCTAAAAATAAATGGATGGCAAGGCAACGGATCTGAAAAATTTTTATGGAAAATAATGGGGTTAATCATCTAATATTAATGATTATTTTGCTGTAAGTTGGGACCAAATCAGTCATAACTTCCTAAGGATTAACGATCAGACAGCGAGCTTACAGCTCCATCACCAGAAAAAGCACCTGATTGGCACGAGTGGGAAATAAAATAATCCTTAGAATGAACTGATGAAGCCATTTATTTCACTACTGCCACAGCAGAAAAGTTGAATGGAATGCTATACCTCTGAACAGAATGAGTGCTTTCAGCCAATGAAGCTCGATAAGCAAAGCTTAACTCCTGCTTTGTCAAGTCTTCAATCAACAGAGCAGTCAGGCCCTGAAGCAATTAAGATTAACTTGATTGCATGAATATAACATGTGTGCACAGACATTTCTAATTGGTATGTCATGCAAAAATAATAAACATAATGCTAGCATAATATTAACATTCTATATCTTCAAGACAACATGCTAAAATCACAAAAACAAATTTCAGAATAAATAAATCAATAACATAAAACCAACTCAAAAGGCCAAGGCATAAAATTTTACTGACATGGTGAGTCATTAGCTGTAAACTGGTTCATTTCTTGCTCAAGCCAAATATTTTTCCTCAAAGTGCAGGATGCAGTGCATAATTAATTAACACATTCAGTGCCAGGAACATTATTATTACATCCAAATATAGCTATCTGCTGGGACAAGGACATTATATACATGTCCTATGTTCTATGGGTTGTAATACAATGATTGGCCTGCATATAACTATTAGACTGGCCTGTGTGGCACAAATATATGTAAAGGTGACACATGGTAACTGTTTCCAGACATTTCAATACAGCCACTAATCCTGACAGAAGGCAAAAAAGGACAATCAAGGCCAGTACACAATCAGCGCTATCTGCCCTAACCCTAACTTTGGCCCTAACCCGAACCCTAGCCCTAAAGCTAACCATAGATTTCTTCATTTGTCATGCTATTGGCCTGTCATTGTCTTTGCGTTTTAGTTTTCCAGCCTAAAAATAGTAAAGCTACTCAAACTAATGTTCTATGAAAAGGCATTTTACAGCAACAGAAGCCCTTAACCCCTTTACCGGGCGTGACGAACGCAACTCGTCAACCGCCATCTTTACTATTTGGGGCGCGATGAACGCAACTCGTCATGTCAGTTTCTTAGCTGTTCCTGTATTGTGCACAACGAGAGAGACTCGTCTTATGCTATAAATCACTTTAGTATCTATCTATTCACTAGATGACACCTGTTTTTAGCTAATTCAGCTCTATTGTGCGGGGAAATCGATATTCTTTGGACTGAGAGGTAAAACCTTGGCCTGCGCTTGAAGGAAATCGCTTGAATAAAACTACTTGCTGAGTTAGACTTGATGTATCTTCACCAAATGTTGACTGATTTTCAAAATTATTGCTTTATTTTGTTCCACTGACATCCCCTACAACTTTGTCGTTCACCTGATTGGGGTTACCACTGAAAAATTTTTGCTACGGCGCTTTGAAATATTTTTGGAGGAGGGGCGCTATTTTAGCCCGTAGAGTGGACCCTGCCCCCAAATTTCTTGTTTTGCACGGCTGGTTACAAAGAGGAGTAAAACGGCTAAAAAATGGCATATACCTCATCTTCTTAGCTCTTATATAGCCTGAGATATCACAAATTCAAAACAATTAAAGTTTTCATTTTGGAAGAACGTTTTTTCGAAAAAATTACTCCCCAGCACGGTGACGACGTCTAAAAATTTAACCCCTGGTAAAGGGGTTAAAGGCCACTTTGGTAAATGATGATGAAAATTCTCAGAATTGGACAAATTCACTACTTAAAATACACTTGAAGGTTTTATGTGTTATGTTGTGTTATGTTGTGTTTTTAGGTTATTTTACTTTGTAAAAACACAAAGTTTGAGAAATGTGGAAATTCCCATTTTCCTAAATGTTCTACGGCCCAGTCAGAAAAATCAGGCTGGAGCTGAGTAAGTTAAATCTAAGTAGTTCTAGAAATGCTAACATTTTATATAAATCAATACACATTAAACTGCTCTTTAGATTTAAATTAAAATTAATTCAGATTTAAATTTAAATTTAAATTAGACCGCTCTTTGGATTTCACTGGCGGATGCTACCGTACGGAGAATTCCTACTTTCAACTTGCGGTTTCTCAGCACCTTATTCCATTACTCGTTGACGTGTCAATGTTGCTGAACTATTTCTAGGAAGGACCACTTCTCAAGGACTCAACACCGGATTTCCTTACGGCGGCAAAGTTCTTTTTACCATCCAAGTGGATTTTTAACATCGCCACCTTCTTACCCTTGTTGACATGTCAGCGTTGTCAAAGTGCTTTTGACTTTGGTATTTTTAACTATGCTACAACGCTATATAAATTGTCAAATTAACATAACATTAAAAACTACTGCACTACATTTGGATTCTATGCAGATGCTTTTACCTGAAAGTTATTTCTGATGCTCATTTGAACTCGTTCATAAAGACTAGGTGGCGAGCACTGATTCAGAGGAATGACAAGGACTCCAGCACAGGCGCACAGATAGCCATCAAGACTCTTAACATCAATGTTACTGAACACTGGACTCTGTATCTACAAAATACCAATGAATATATAAGCAACAAATAAATGACATTAAAATTATACCAAATTCAAACTGGGGGGTGCCATTTACCACTCCATGAAATAGCACAGTTGGTATAAATCTGATATCAGGAAATCAATTATATAAATGATAAATCATATTCAGATGAAAGCTTGGCAAAGCACTATTACTCAGAATACCACAGCACTTCTTTGACAAAATTTAAAAATACTAATTTGGATCATGAAAAAAGTGTTTGACATTATACCACAAACCGCTTTTTCATCAAAATAGGTCTCTGCGCCAAAACAAAATAAAAGAATCGATACTGTAAAACTAGGTAATCAAAATGTTTCAAGAATAACCAAAATAACCATATCTGACATCAAGGTGAAGTCTACACATGTGAAGTTTGGTCTTTGCAGAAAGCACTGACAGCATTCTAGAAATTTTAGAGCCCCAAAATATAAACTCTGATCTTAAGTAACAGTTTCAGATGTCTTAAATTCAAGTGACATAGAGGAATGAATGACTTGGAAAGAAATGCTGATAAGCCAAATTGAAATTAGATGCCCACAGGTACATAGCAGTTAGGGCGGGAAGTTAGTAGAGTGGTAACAGCGTTGAACAATGGAGCAGAAGGTCGTGGGTTCAACTCCAGCAGGAGTCCTAAGGTCGACTCAGCCTCTTTCGCCAGATGGTGATGGCAAATGAGTAGCGGATTAATCCGCGAAGTAAACAGGCGTGTTGCATGAGAACACTGGCCCCGTATCATGTAACCTTGCACCAGTCGCCTGGCTGAGGGCCTTGGTAACGGAGATCAGCGCCGCCCTATGAGCCTTGAGGCTAGCCTTGAGTGCTCGGGAAGGACTTTACTTTTTACTTTTTACATAGCAGTTTAAAATGCATTGATTTTGAAGGCCATGTTATGCTTCACATACAGTAGAAATGCTGCATTACTTTATCAATAAATTCTTTACAATTTCCAAATGAAGAATTTGCTTTTTCGTAATTTCTAATCAAAAAGAAATGACAGCCAAGATCATAAGATATCTGAAAAAAAACAAAATTAACAACATTTAAAAGACTATTTCATATAGAGTTGTGTATATATTGTGTTGAACAAACACAAATCATATATGGTCAAATACAACAGAATGAATTCATGCAGGGAAAAATTACTATTATTTTATTTAGCCATTCAATCAGAAAATATAAAAGAAAACAGCTTCAACCAATAACAATTTTCTTCATATTATCAAAATGCATTTCAAACATGTAGGTTTATCAAAAAAGAACTTCCAATTTTTTTACACTTTCGTTTCCACAAACTTTCTCATAATGAAACATCGTCATTAGGACAAATATAACAAGACTACAGAAAATATCACCTGACAATTCATTTCAATTTTGTCAATCATGATTCCACTACTCCAGTCATTTGCTATTTTGTTGGGTGAAGAATCAGTTTTTGACATTCCAAAACAGCTCATCACTGGCATTCGAGTTGATTTACCCAAAGTGAGAAAATTCTCCAAGAATGTCACAGAATTATCCACATTTTCACGTAACTGACCAACCACAGAACAAAAAAATAAAATCTTCTGTCTAATATATATATTTTGCATACATGTACCAATAATCAAACACAATTTCAGATTTTACTTTTCTGCATTGAGTGTAGGTTAACACTCATATAGGTAATGAAGTGGTATTGTAACAAAAGTAACCAAAATATAATTTTGCTGCAATGCATAATTATGTTGATCCTCAGGCATTAGTAGATATTTGTAAATACCTGGTCTTCTTCTTCTTCTTTTAAGTGCCATGCATTGCTGCATCGGCGACCATGGACTTCCACTTTTCGCTGTCTCTAGTGCTCCTCAAGAGATCGATGTTATTTTCTATCGCCATTCCCTCTCTCGTTCTGTCTGTGTATTTTGATCTTTGTTTTCCTCTTGATCTTTTGCCTTCCACCATGCCTGTCACTGCCAAGTTTTCTAATTCTTCTTTTCTCATCACGTGCCCAAAAAATTTCATCTGTCTTAACTTGATGGTAGTCATCAGTGTTCGTCTCTCTTCCATCATCTGTAGTATTTCTTTGTTAGTTCTCTTGTCTGTCCATGGGACCTTTAGCATCCTCCTATAAAACCACATTTCTGCAGCTTCCAATTTCTTTTTCATCTTTTTTGATATGTTCCACGTCTCAGATCCATATGTTATATGACCATGCATACATTTAAGCATTCTGAGCCTTGTTCCTTTTAATATTTTCTTGTTCGTTAATATTTGTTTCATTTCCATAAAGGCCGATTTTGCCATATCTATTCTTGTTATGATGTCTTTATCACTTCTTCCATCACTTGTAATAATGCTTCCCAAATATTTGAAATAAGTTACTTGTTCTATTTCTCTTCCGTTTAATAAGATCTTGCATTTCGGCACTTCTTTTTGTTTTGTGATTACCATAGTAAAGGTCTTCTTTATGTTTATATTTAGTCCCTTTCCCTTGCTTGAGAAGATTATATAGAAGAGCTGTACCACGACGACTGAGGACAAAAACCAATAATAAAGGAAATAGACGGACTACCTATCCAGGAAGAAGAGATCGCCAAAGTACTATTATTATTATATTATTATTATTATACAACGTAGAGATTTTTGTGGCAACTAATACAGTGACTGCGTGGACACATTACAAATTATAATATATTATAGTACCACGTGTGAAATAGCAAAGTTTTAAGTCTCTTCTTGAAGGTGTCTAGCGTCTGAAATAGTTGTGAACAGAAGAAGGCAGGCAGTTCCATGCCTTAGCAGCGGTCACAAGAAAGGCACGATCGCCTACAGTATGAAGGCGCATCAACGGAACAACCAGAGAAGCGGTTCCAGCAGATCTCAGGCGACGACGACCTGCCTGATCTGCGACTCGTGCTAATTCTGTCACTAGGTACTCTGGGCCAATACCGTTCAGGCAGCGATAAGCCAGCATTGCCAACTTAAACTCAATCCGCTCAGGCATTGATAGCCAGTGTAAGTCTCGTAAAAGCGGTGTTACATGTTCACGAGAAGGGACCAGGAAGCTCAACTGCGCCGCTATGTTCAATACAACCTGGAGATGGTCCAGCAGGTGTTTTGGTGCAGAGAATGAAGAGCAAGCAAAAGCTATCTGATGCATTGCACAGAACTCTTCAAAGAAGGCACAGAGTATGACAATGACAGCATGGCAGTGCAATTGAAGCCTTATGTGAAATTTCATCAAGAGATTTGATCCACACATCAAGATATCACAGCAAAATTGCTCTCATCGATTCGAATAACACCACATATCACTGATGTACAATTTACAACTGTGACACCTTTAAAGACAGGAATGATTGTGCAATACACTTCAACTGAAGCTTTAATCTCAAGTATTGATTTCTCTTCAAAGGGAACTGACAGCAATTCATTTAGCTCTGTATTTTATGCTCTTCACTCTAGACTAGAAAGATGCTCGCAAGCCGCTCGCGCTTCGCTTGCAGTGCAGGATAATACTAAAACCCAATCATTGAATTCATGCTGCTGAACAACGTTTCAATGATGTACATACGCCACGTAGCCAAGCTCTGACGCTGCAACGTGCAACGTCAAACGCTGCGTGGCGTTAAACCAGCGTCGCCGTGGGTCGCGAGTTGTACACACTATGACGCAACAGCGTCACGCTTCATCAAACGCTTTGCGTGGCCGTTTCGCGGCGTAGCCGTTAAGCCGGCGTCGTGCGCCGCCAGCGAGTTGTACACATTATGACACTGCAACGCACGCCGTCAACGCGCGGCGTGGCGTTAACGCCGGCGTCATCGTTAAACCGCGAGTTGTACACGATTATGGCGCTGCAGCGTGACGGCCGTCAAACGCTGCGTGGCGTTCGCCGGCGTCGCCCGTTAAACCGCGTCGCCGTTCGCTTCACGTCGCCCGTTCGTTTACGCGGCCGTTAAGCCGTGTCACCCGCCGCGAAGCCTAAGGTTCAGAACGACCAATCAGAACGCTCACCCAGCCAACCAATCAGAACGCTTGAAGGTAGCGAATGAGAACGTCACACAGCCAACCAATCAGAATGCTCACACAGCCAACCAATCAGAACGCTTGAAGGTAACAGACATACAGAGCAAGGATCTTAATATTATAGATAAGCAAAGAACCTCAAAGGTCAGCTTGAGTATGGGACCAATCTTTAACTTTACTCAAAATTAGACAGATGAGCCACTGTGTATAAGAGTGTTGCTGCTTCTAATTAATTGGCAAGCAACAAGAGAACAAATTCTCCATGGTGTCAAGAGTCTAGAACAAGAATATCTAAAGAATGTTGATCTCAGTCTGGTTGATGGCTTCTTGACACTGTCACCAAGACATGGACCACATAATAAAACAGAAGAAAATTCATACTGCTTTATCAAAAGTGGAAACAATTTTTGATTGTTTTGGTGTTTAATTGTCACTAATTGCTCTGGAGAAAGATTGTTTTCTAGGTTGAAAAGGATCAAAAGTGACCCTTGTTCAACAACATTTCATTGTCTTAGTATTTTCTCAGTATAGAAAGAGTGTCTGTGTATAGAGAATGATAAACTGTAACTTATTGATTTTTAAGAAATCATTTATGAGTTTGCAGTTAGAGAATCTCAAGGGAAGATGTTCTGACATTAAGTAGCATACTGCAAATATGTAAAGGGGCTTTAACAGAGTAATACAAAGTCATGGCAATTTGATTATTTTAATTGTTTTGCATAAAACATTAAGTTAACTTCTTCATCAATCATCATTGTCAAAATGATGATTGATCAGGTCACATGTAATATTCAACCACTACTAAAGTTCCTGAATATGTATGCCTGACTGCCTGTGCAGGTCTTCAGGGCCATCTCCTTCAGGGCCAACATAAAATATGGGACCTCAAAACTTAACCAGCACAAGGCCTTATTTTCCTAAATCTGTCACTGGGTCAATAAGCAATCTATAATATTAAGATCCTTGTTCTGTATGTCTGTTACCCTCAAGCGTTCTCATTGGTTGACAAAGAAGCGTTTGACGAAGCGTATGTTTAGCACGGTTTAGTCGAGTCATTGCAGCGTCAGAGGAGTGGGCGTGCGACAACGTTGCTATTGGTAACAATTGTTCGTAGCGTGCGACGACGTTGCTATTGGTAACAATTGTTCGTAGCTTGAGAAAGTTGCGCTATTTTAACGTACATTTTAACGTACACAAAAAATACGTGTACAGCGTCACAAATGGTCACAGTTGCGTGATTTTAACATACATAGGCCTAATTATTACGTGGCGCAGAGCTTGGCTAGGTGGCGATCATTGAAATGTTGTTCAGCATGAATTCAATGATTGGGTATTAGATATAGGTATTGGATTAGTATTATCCTGCACTGCGAGCGAAGTGAGCGCGAGCGAAGCGAGCATCTTTCTAGTTATTATTATTATTATTATTATTATTACATAGATGATTTATGAAACGCTATAGCATAGCTAAGGCTAAAGTCAAGAGCATTATACATCACAGTTCATCAGTTCACACAGAACGATAGACCTATGGTTTTCCGGTAGTTAGTTGTAAGAGACATGAAAAAGATGCATCTTGAGTGTGGTAAGGAAAGGTTCCATAGATGTGATTGACGTCACAGTCGCCGGAAGTGCATTCCAAAGAAGAGGGTTTCCTCGGGTTACAGATCTCTCCCCAGCATCACTGTCTTAGATGGAGGAGGGACATAAAGACAGAGTTGCATATTGGATCATAGATATTCACAACAACCTGATGTCATCGGCTGCCCGATGAGCAAGGTCAGGTACTCAGGACAGAGAGGACACGGAACGTCAGTACGCAGCAATATATGGATGAGTATGGATTACATATAAATGATAAACAAAGCATGCCTGTGCACAGGTTATACAACAATGAAACTCAATCATGTTTGTAGAATATATATACTAAAATAGCAATGCATTAAATATCAATGTTGTTTAGCCATGAGGTCTTGTAAATAAAGACATGTAACTGTAACTCCAACATTCAATATTTAATAATAAACATTGAATATTCATCATCTCAATATGACCTTGTGAACTTCATGAACCTCATGACAGCTTCTGACCAATAATCTGTTTTAGATGGGAGTCCCATCAAACTGCACTGATAAACTTTCAGCCTGATTAACACTTGACTAAAATTAGGAAGAGCTCTGATTCACTTGGGAGGTGAAACTATGAAAGCGAGAAAAGACAGCAAACACTAAACAAAAGAAGACAAAAGAAGTTATCCAAAAGAACTAGAATTAATGTTATCACAAAAGCAATTCACCGATTTGATAATGGAGTCCTTAAGATTAGCTGATGAGATGCTTGGATCCAGGAGACCAGGGCTGAAGTAAAATAGAGCACAACTATAAACTCAGACAAAAAGAAGAAACTTTAAATATTTCAGTTCATAATCTTGAAGCATATTTTCCAACTGATTTGTCTTTTGTAATTATGAACAACCGTCATGAACAACCATTTAATATAACGACCACAAACTCAACTTTACTGCAACAAATATAAATAGAATATGTCTACATATTTTAATAAACTCATAATTATTTGTCAAAAGATTTAATATAGACTTATAATATAGACTTATAGAAGCATTATCATATAATAACATAAACTGATCATCTTTCTTCCTGGACACTTTCAATAACTAAAGTTTTCAATTTGATCAATAAATGACAGAAGTCATTTTTATAACAAACCTTCAAATCAAATAAAAAACTAGGAATCAAAAACAATTCACTTACACTTGAACATTTGGTGTCTTTAATGGCTTTGTTGGAAATGATTCACGTAAGAGACTTGTAAGACACCTGTACCACACATTTATTTCAATTTTATAACAAATATATATTTAATCATATCTAGAACATTTACACAACTTCTTAAAAAGCTATATTTCATAGAAAGATACAATATATCATTTTATACAACCATACGCCTATGGACAAGGAAGAAAAGATTAATCATAACCGTGTGAAGGGCTCTGTAAATATAAATATGCGGAGTCCTTCGCCTGGTAGGGAAGGTCATGTGCAGCAGGTGACATCTGATCATCGGCCAGCTAATGCGCAAAAATATAAACCCCATAAAAGATAAACTACAAAAAATTGCCACATGGAATGTGAGGACACTATACCAGATAGGGAAACTGAGCAATGTAGTGCAAGAAATGAGAAGACTGAAAATTAACATACCAGGAATTGCAGAAACAAGGTGGGGTGATATGGTAAAATTAACACAGATGGAAGGATGCTCATCTGTGCTAAAGAAGAGACACATCAAGGAGGAGTTGTGTTGATAATGTGATTTAAAGTGGCTTAGGAGGTTAAGTCAACCTGTTTGAAAACCACTATAGTAACTCTCTACAGTCTAACTTTCTCAGATAACCTTAGAATCTGTTTACTGTTTCTACTATTATTGTCACCTTGTCCAAACTAATAATAATAATAATAATAATAATAATAATAATAATATTATTATTATTATTATTATTATTATTATTATTATTATTATTCGACGATTTGTGAAGCGCCCTAACATAGCCATCAGCCAAAACCACTGTACAATCAACTATACGATCTGGTGAACAAATACGTTTTTAGGTCTTTGGCAAACGTCTCAGGAGCAGTAATCCTGGTCAGCGCATCAGGGAGCGCATTCCACAGAAGTGGGTTTCCACAAGTCATTGAACGCGCCAAACTTCGGAGTCTTGGCCGGAGGAGGAACATACAGCCGGTGGCGGCTGCTGGATCTCAGCTGGAGACGGTACCCAGTCGTCGTTTGTCTCCATACTAAGCATGACAAGTAATCGGGCAGGCAGAGTCCCGAAGAGCTTAAAAAGACAGCCAACACCGCGTGTAAACTAAGTGCTCTAGGACTCGAAGCCAATGGAGCCTGTCCCTTATCACAGGTGTCACATGGTCCCACCTCAAGCCGAAAATAATCTGAGCAGAGGCATTGATAACCGCCTGGAGTCTGCTAAGCTAGCTCCCAGGAAGTCCGAGAAGAACACTGCTACAATAGTCCAATCTCGAAAGTACGAGAGCGTGGACAAGATGAATAGCGGCCGGTATTGTAATGTAACGACGAACTTCCCTAATTCGCCGGAGTTGGAAGAAGCACGAACTAGTCACAGCGCTAAGATGCCCGGTGAGGGTCAGCAAGAAGTCGACAAGCACCCCCAGGAGGCAAAGCTCATTAGATAAGGCCACCTCTTTACTCCCTGTCTCGAACAGTGTTGGGTCGATAAGGTGGCCCCTCCTCGGAGTACTGAGCCACAGCAGCTCCGTCTTGCCTGGGTTTAAGGCAAGGCGATTCTATGCCATCCATTCCGCCACTTCAAGCATGCAATCCTGGACCGGAGTTCACAGATTGCTGGTCTCACCTGGGGGGCAAGTGGTGTAAACCTGCACATCATCAGCGTACGCATGCGAGAACAGGCCGATCGAGTCGATGACACGCCCCTCGTTGCCACGTAGAGGACAAATAACAGCAGCCCTAGGACCAACCCCTGTGGCACGTTTGTCCACAACCGTTGCACTAAAAAATTTGTCTTTCATGGTCCCACCTTCTGCTAGAACAATTTAGAATGTGAACTGATTTAGTGGAAATGTCACATATGCTATTTGCAGCTGTCTTCTGTCAATCATTGAACAGACAGACCTACTGTAATTAAGATCAGTTGCAAATGCTATTAATGTATGCGTTGTGAGTTTGAAATAGAGGCGATGTTGGCGCTAGTCAGATAAGGGCACTCCTAACTCCAGTCCCAAATTATTATGAGAATGTGTGTGATGTAACTAAACCATATTGAATATGCTGTTTTTAAATTAAAATCATGTCAATGGTCAAATATTCACCGTTTTTAATCTTAAAATCATATCGATGGCCCAGTTGCTTAGCGTGGGTTGTGAGTGCCTGGGGCAAAAGAGGGATTGTGCTCCAAGTTCTCCCCAAAATGTCTTGACAAGCAAAAAAACGTCATGGTATCATATACTCACATTACAATAATAGAGTCGAAGAGAAGGTACTTGCAATTCTTCTTTGTGAATGCCACTTGTCAGCCTATTTTATGATTTATTATTACTTAGTATTTTTTCTTTTAGTCATTTGAAATTTTGTGGCCCCAAGGATTTTGTACTCAGGGCGACTGCCTCTGACTCCTCCACACTACATCAATGTAAAGGCTGGTGGACCAGCAGTACGGAGATGGATAAGTCAGTTTGTTATACCAGCTGGACAACTAGGTGCTGTCAATGTGACACCTAAAGAGTTGTACAAAGCTATGAAATATAAGCAGCAATGGCTACAGGCTTGTTGTGTAACAATTACAACATTTAATATGTTTGTGGAAGTGAAATTTGATTAAAATTAAGTTTTTTTAAATTTCTTAATTAATGCTAAAGTAAGAAGGAATCAAAAAGCATATCATAATAATTTGACATTGGAGTTAGGAGGAGTGCCCAGGGAAGAATGCAACTAATTTGATAAACCACCTTAAGTACAATCACTCAGAAATTCACAAGGCAGTCATTGACGCAGATTCGTTTGAAATAACTGCAGCAGTAATCTGATGTAATGTTGTATATAGTCTTTGACACTAGCATTGGAATGTGTTTCTTTGATGCAACATGAAGTGAATCCATGTAATCGGTGAAAAGAACCTTGGGTAAGTAATTAAAACTACCTAAAAAATAATTAACTTTAACTGTAACAGTAACTGAAAAATAATTTCATAACTTTAACTGTAATTAAAAAATAATCACTAACTTATTTCACACTGTAGAAGACTGCACTAAACTTAGTTTGCATTTACAAGTACCAACCAGCGGTGATAAAGAACGACAGCAAACAACACCTCAGGATCCGCATTCTGGAGATCATCTTCAGTAAAAGTCTTGGATGATATATTGTCAAATCCAGTAACGACTTTCAGCAACTCCAACAGAAGGCTCTTTAAAATTGCCAAGGGAAGGCTACAAATCAAAGTCAAAAGAAATGTACTTATACAAAATAACAAATTATGTTTCTAAGGCAGAGTTCAAATAATAACTCATATTTCCATAAAGATTAACACCTTTAAAACACTATTCAGTGTTCAGGGTTGTCAACATTGTTATATAGTACTGGTGTCAGGAAAATAACCAACACTCTTTTTAGCATCACAGCAAATTATGCAACACTTTTTTGGGATCACTAAAGTTACACTTCAGGATACTCATCATAAGAGGATTCTATTATGAAAGATAGCTGCAATAATTTCTATTAAAACATTAACCATTTACTGTCTATTTTTAATTTAACCTGTCATGCTCTGCATATCTGTAACTATTTCACCTTTCCCTTAAGTACTATTGATCAATCAGCATACAATGGGCTTGCATTTGATTCAGCTGGGTCAATATGGAATTCAGCAATGGGCTGCTTAGAGAATTAAATTTAAAGATTTTCACGGAAGATCTCTGCAGGCTGAATTGTTACAAATTCATTTTCACATAAAAAGCAGAGAGTTTACAAAGAAATTAAAACTTGGCACTTTCTGTGAGTGAAAATAAGTTGCCTTCATTCCCCACTGATGCTCATCTGCTGCCACCTATTGGTGTCAGCTGCCAATATCCAAGCAATGAATAAATGAGCACTAATTTACCTAAATGTCCAACTAGAGCCTATTTCACAAAAGCACTGCTCTAGAAGACTCTTCTCTCGAGAAAGAGTTTCACTACACTGAAATCAATCTAGGAATGAAAAGTTTAAATGCAGGTTTTCTCTTCATAATTTCAAAATGTTGTATTTTGCTGTTATTGCTAAGTATTTGTTTGCATTGTCAGTTTTTTCTAATATTGTTCAAAATCCAGTTGGCGAGATACATTCTTGATAAAATTACTCTATTAAAAAAGTGATAGTTTTTCTTCTTATAAGAGCAATTGGCAAAGAAATTGATCTAAAGAATCAATGACTGCAATAAAAACAGATATCAAATAAAAATAAAATCAATAATTATAGCATTTGTTGCATCATTATTATAATGCATTGGCTAATGGTTGACTGAATACTAATGATGATAATGAAATGATAATCCTTTGTCAGAATCATGTTCATGGTAGTTCATGGATCATATTCCAAGAGCTCAGCCCAGTGTTGGCTGGTTTCGATTAAGGAGGATGTGAACCCAAGAACAGATATGATGCAAATGCTGTTGTGTAATCCTGGATCTGGTCATTGAAAAAGCTCACACAACCAGGTATCTGAGATGCCAGCATGTCAGATGATCTTGTTGAATAACTGCAGTCTTAAATTTCTATGTTGTGCATTTGTGCAATTATTGGTGGCTGCACATAAGGAATTCTTTTCCAGTGTACGAGTTATTATTTGTCTTAAAAAGTATTTTAAACTGATGAATGTAATAATTATTAGTCTATGATTTCTGCACTAGGATCCACTATTTGTCTTTCTAAAACTACAATGTGACTGCTGGAAGTTAATTATTAAGCAATTGTTGGAACAGGATGCTGAAAATGTGTTTTGCAGATCTCTGCACATCTGCACAGCCCTAACAAATTACAACCCATTGATTGAGACATGGTTAGAGAAGATTGCATTCTTTGAAGAAAATGAAACGAAGTGGAGTTATGGACGCTGGTGTCTGTATCTTGGCTGTCACTTTCAGCCCAGCATGCTTAGCCGGGGATAACTAATTACAGCAAGCAAAACTGATTTTAAGATCTCTAAGGCTTAGCTTAGACGATCAGGCCATGCTAGCAAGCAATCAAAAAGGGCTTCAGGAAGGAATGGATAAACTAATACAAGTGTCAGAAAAGTATGGAATGAGAATCAATACAAAAAAGACTAAAGTTATGGTAATAAGTAAAAAAAGAAGGAATGAGAGTGGAAATAAAGGTTTATGGACAGATCATAGAGCAAGTGAAGGAATTTAGCTATCTAAGAAGTCTGATAACAACCGATGCCAGATGCAATAAAGAGATAAGAAGACGTATAGCAATAGCAAAGGAAGCTTTTTACAAGAGAAAGGAGCTGATGCAAAGTAAACTAAAACTAAACCTAAAAAAGAGATTGGTAAAAACATTGATATGGAGTGTGGCGCTGTATGGGGCGGAGACGTGGACAATGAGAAAGGAAGATGTAAAACGATTAGAGGCTTTTGAAATGTGGATTTGGAGGAAAATGCTAAAAGTAAAATACACAGAGCATAAGACAAACGAGGAAGTCATGAAGGAGATAGAAGAAGAAAGAAGCCTGATAGATACAATCCGGAAAAGGCAGAGAAATTGGATGGGACATGTCCTCCGGCATGACTCTTTACTAAGAACAATAATCGAAGGAAAAATTGAGGGAAAGAGAGTGAGAGGCAGACCGAGAAAGATGATGTTGGAGTGGATGATGAATAAAGGATATCAGGAACTCAAAGAAGAAGCAAGCAATCGATCGGAGTGGAATAACTGGATACCTGGACCTGTCGAGAGACAGAAACACTGATGATGATGAAGGCTTAGCATTCTTTTAGCCATAAATTATGTTCTTCAATGCTTTCAGTTGAAGAAACTCATAAACTAGCCACAAAATGTTTGAAGAAGATCAAATTATTAGGGCTGGTAACAATTAAAATTTTCTTGTTCGATTGCCGTTTTTTGCGCATATAAGATGCGACTTATACGATTTTTTTACACAATTAGCCCCCTTGGTGCGTCTTATTCTCGGGAGCGTCTTATCGAAATTTTTTGGACACAAATAACTGCCATTTAAGTCATCACCAATAAATAAATCCAAGACTGCAGTAGATGTAAGTAGAATTGGTGGAGGGAAATCCTTCCAATTCAAGGCAATCTCTGTCTTTCAGTATCTCTCTGTCTGTCTCTCTCACTCTCTCTGCTGACAGTGACATTTAAGTGAATGAGGATTGTGAATACTCAGAATTCTGAATAGATTCCACAATAGACAGTTAAGCAACTTAAGTGTAGACATTATATGAGGTCGACGACAGTGGAGGGAAGCCATTCCAATTCAAGGTTATCTCTGTCTCTGTCTGTCAGTGTCTCTCCTTCTGTCTGTCTGTCTCTCAGCCGGCAGCAACATGGAAATGAAACATGATTGTAATTGGTCAGATTACTGAATAAAGATTTAGTGTTAAATGATTAAACTATTGATGTAGGTCTATTTTAACATTATGGCAGTTGATGGAACCCCTTCCAATTCAAGGCAATCTCTTTCTCCTACCCTCCCTCCTTTCTCCCTCCTCTCTCCTATTTCTTGTTCTCTATGGGCAGCCATATTCAGGTGAGATAGGATTGTAATTAACCAGGTAACTGAATAGAGACTCAGTATTTGACTCTTTTGGCATGTCTTATATATGGGTGCATCTCATCCATAATTTTTTAAACACAATTCATCAAAACCCGTGTCTTATACGCGGGTGCTTCTTATATGCGGATGCGTCTTATATGCACGAAAATACGGTAATCGGAAATTTTCTTAATCGATTAATTTCAATTAAAATAATTACATATAGCTTTTAGCTGATCTCCTTGCATTGCAACTCTGCATAGGTCCTATTGTCTACTTTGCCATCTGCAGTTAGCTTAAAAACAAAACAAAAGTACTTGCTCATCTCTCCCCTTAAATGCTTAACTGCAGCATTGCTTTCATTACTCGCTATTGTTGTCTGAACGAAATAAAAACATAGTAAGCTAAATAGGTATTCAAGTAAATAAGTTACAAAAATATTAAAATTTAATTGAAAAATTAATTGATTAAAGAAAATGTAATCGATTAAAATTTTTAACGATTAATCGATTAATTAATCGTTAATATCCGCAGTCCTAAAAATTATGCTTCTAAATTTCTAGAATGCCTAAAATTTAGTATAAAAACAGAAATGTTACGGCAAAGGAAGAGCATCATTTTACAATATCATAATTTATTGAAGTATGGATATTACAATGAGAAAATTTCAATTCTTTATGCACAATCAATAAAAAAAGATGAAAATTGCTATGTATAATTAATTTATTCAGCAAATATGCTGATCTATGATAATATGCAATATCACTTAAACCTCATAGACATGTATTTGATTCAATTTAGTATAATTCCAAACAAAGGAACAACCACACACTTACTTTAACTGTAAGAATTCAAGATTCCATTTCAGATGGCAAGCCGTCTTGATGGCTAAAAGACGTAATGTCTGTACTTTGTAGTTTGCAACCAAGTTAGGTTTTTCATCTATTAACAAACGACAATCAGTATTAAATGAACCAATATATAGGAATGACAAAATTAAAAGCTATTAAGATTGTGCCTTAAGCCAAATATCGGCTGGCTGATTATCAGCCTTAAACAATCAGCAGATTACTGATTATTGATTTTTAAAAGTTCTTTTGTTCATAACTGAGTTTAACATACTGTCAAATGACCAGTTGTAGGCTTGTAGCTCCAATTGGTGGCACTGTGCTTGCAAAAATAAGTGATGTGCTCTAATTTCTAAAATAATTTCTAACTATAAAATACATTTGGTTGAATTGACTTTGCCACAAGCAACAGAGCACATTTCTTACTGATCTCTCTCTCTGTCTCTCTGTCTCTCTCCGTCTCTCTGTCTCTCTCCGTCTGTCTGTCTGTCTGTCTGTCTGTCTGTCTCTCTCTCTGTCTGTCTGTCTGTCTCTATCTGTCTCTGTTTCTCTCTCAACCATAATCATTATTTCATTAAGCACTGCTCCTTGGTTTGCTATTCCATTTTAGAAACCAGGCACTGTCGTTGTAAGGTGCCCAACGAGGAGGAGGGGAGACATGACGTGCTCCACAGAAGTATCTTCGCTAATCTCTCTCTGTCACTGGGTACACCGTACTAAACACTGGTTGCAGCAAAGTCAGTGCATTGAGAGAAGAAAAAAAAGAGGAGAAAGAGGAGGAGGAGAAAGAGGAGGGGAAGAGGAGGAGAAAAGCAGTGAAGCTGTTGCTTAACAAAAGGAAGAATTGACTTGCTCTTTTATACCCACTTAAAATGGGAGACATTTTCCAAAATGTTCACCAGGCGGCGACA
Source organism: Metaphire vulgaris (assembly GCA_018105865.1). Classification (NCBI taxonomy): domain Eukaryota; kingdom Metazoa; phylum Annelida; class Clitellata; order Crassiclitellata; family Megascolecidae; genus Metaphire; species Metaphire vulgaris. Next base: position 19,405 of record JACLAT010000062.1, read on the forward strand.
TGGGATAAGTCGGTCCTGTAAGTGCTCTACATCAAGCCGAAGCAGTTTATATTGGAAAACTATTCTATGTTTAAGTTTGTTTTGAAAACATTAGGACCAGCAGCTTACAGTTTGAAATATCTGTATGGTTCAGTACTTGGTATTTCTGCAATCAATCAGTTTTTTATGGTATTGATAAAGTTACGACTTACGACAGAACAAAACAAACTTCGAACTCACCAAACTGTTTGGCGCTATTGAATTTTTTTATTATTTATTATTATTTTATTTTATTATTTGTTTTTTATTTACTTTAATTCAATTTAATTTTTAATTGTTTATATATTTTATATATTTTTATTATTTATTTATTTTTATTATTTATTTTATTTCTTTAATATTTTAAACTATTAATTTTGCTATTTTTATTAATATTTATTTTATTATATTATTATATTATTATTGTTTTATTTATTTATTTTGGTTTTATTTTTTATTTATTATATTTTATTTATTTATTATATTTTTATTTATTTAATTTTTATATATTTTATTCTTATCTATTTTAAAATAATTTTTAAAATAAAATTTTAATAAATTTTTATTTTATTTAGATTATTTTAATTATTTATTGCATGTTAATTATTTTATTTTTATTATATTTTATTTATTTTATTTATATTATTTTTATTTTATTTTTGATATTTTACTTTTTATTGAAATTTTTATTGAATTTCCTGTCATTGGCTTCAAGGCTGCAATACAAATGAGACATGTATTTGTTTGGAACAGTCAATTCTGGCCGACTGACAATTACATTTATTAGCACTGACCAGCACAGTTCACAATATATTAAATTCCAACTTGTTGATTTAAATAAAAGCTGTTGAATGGTGAAGTCCTGCGGTCTATATGTTATTGATAACAAATAGCTGCAATTTTTGTTCAGCAAAAATCCTAGTACTGTCATCTAGAGTTAAATTACGCCTCTTACGCCTCTTTCTGCTTCTTTTTGCATAGTCTGCCTAAGTTGCTCCTACCCCACTCCCACTCTGACTGATCTTTGAAATTGACCATGCCCGGCTGACTACAAAACTTCGGCTATAGCTATTTCAACGGTAGATTAAACGCCTATTATTAAACAGCCTGTACAGCACTTGCTTTCGAGAGCTCTATAGAAATTCACGAGAATTTACTTACTTACTTATTTACTTACGTGCCATTCAATTAATTCCTTCTTCCGTCCAGAGAGCTTTTCATTTCGCTTCCTCAGCTCGTCCTTTATCTGTGAGATATTCATTTCTCCGTAATTTGCCATTACTTTTGGGTTACTTTTAATAATTATAACCAAAACTTTAACTGCCACATGTGTTAACTGTGAAAGCAAGAGACCGTTCCCGCTAGCTAGGAGCCTAGGACCACATTTGTCCTGTAGCGCTGCCCTGGTGAATGACTGGCGCACTTAATTCTGAGTCTCTCATTACTAGCATTAGAACACTAATCATAAGCAGAAATATCGAGAACAGCTGCAACTGAAACAATACAAAACACTGATATTGTACAATACACACACATTACTATAGGCCTGTAAACCTACACGTTAATAGCCGCTGAAGGTAGGCATACCCTTTATCTTGAGTATCTTACTAGCTATATATATATATATATATATATATACCTAGGGGTCGTCCATAAATTACATCATACGAATTTGGCACTTTTTGACACTCCCTCCCCCGTAACGCGACGTCACAAAACGTCGGACCCCCCCTAAAATATGACGTCACAATGGGCCGACCCACCCAATTTTCATCTTCCGAAAAGTCTTGACAAGCAAAAAAGGCCATCCTTGTATTTTTTTCCTCTCGAAAAACCCTCACAAGCAAAAAATAGGTCATAATTTTATTTTTTCCGCTCCAAAATCCCTGACAAGCAAAAAAAGTCAGACAAGCAAAAAAAGGACAAAGGTCATGACCTAAATTTTTATTTGCATGACGTCACATTTACGGAACCCCCCTTGTCACACTTCGTCACAAATGGAATGGCCGGACCCCCTAATCATGTGATGTAATTTATGGACGGCCCCTTGGCCTATGAAATAAACTATATATATATATATATATAATATATATATATATACATACATAGTACTTAAAGAAACTGTAAAGCTTTACCCAAAGCAGTGTCTGACTGAGCAGTTGAGCTGCCACTGATGAAGCCAAACTCTTTGTTTTCAATTTCCCTTTGAGTAGCAAGTGTTATGTCAGCCTGATAGAGAAACAGAGAGATAAGCTCTGGAGCAGTCAAATCTAAAATAAAATTAAATCCTGCTGATGCAGAAAACCAGTGAAAGTATTTGGTAGAATATACTGTATTTTTGCACATATAAGACGCACCCAAAAGGGCAGCTGTCTATTGACCAAATTTCAGCGTAGATCATGTATAAATATCAGAGATGTAGCAAGTACACAATGCTTCAAGTACAAGTACAAGTACAAGTACCTGGCCTCCGAGTACAAGTACAAGTACAAGTACTTGCATTCCAAAATTCAGTACAAGTACAAGTACAAGTACCTGGCCTCCAGTACAAGTACAAGTACAAAGTACCTGGCCTCCAGTCACGAGTACAAGTACAAGTACCTGGCCTCCGAGTACAAGTACAAGTACAAGTACCTGGCCTCCCAAGTATTAGTACAACATTTTTGACATTGACATTTTTTCCGCTGACATTTTGTCCCCATGACATTTTCTACATGACATTTTGTCCGTGACATTTTGTCCTCGGACAGTTTGTCCGGCCCACGAATAAAATTGACACTATTAGCATCTAAATATCATCACAGTTGCACTAAAAATAGAGATGATAGTCTTGCATCGGTCATATTAACCCTATGCGGTCTCGCGATCAAGCCAGCTTGGCTAAATCTGGCGTTTAATTGGTGCACCAGAAGCAGGCACACTAAACTAAGGTCTCTAATTAATGGCTGCATTATACAGCCTGTTGAACTCCTTTCTATTAACTTCACTGTTCCAAAATACGATGGTATCAGTGGCTTCATCATAAATATCGTTGAGTTCCAGGTACTTGGCCATCTGTGAGGATGTGCTTGTCATTAGCCTAAAGGAACAGCATTACTGGTACCATTGAAGTACATGTAGCCAGAGATGTAGCAAGTACACAATGCTTCAAGTACAAGTACAAGTACAAGTACCTGGCCTCCAGTACAAGTACAAGTACAAGTACTTGCATTCCTAAAACTCCAGTACAAGTACAAGTACAAGTACCTGGCCTCCAGTACAAGTACAAGTACAAGTACTAAAAATTTGTACTGAAAGTACAACTCGAGTACAAGTACAAGTACCAAGTACTACATCTCTGATAAATATGCAATTCGAGATATCTGTAGGCTCCTAAAATTTCATTGTCGACCAATACACATAACCAGGGCCGACTCTTGAACTTGGTTTTGTGCTCATGGACTTTTGTAATTTTAATGAAATGCCAATAAGTACTGGTCAGGAGGTTGCAATGACATAGGGGAAATATAAAACACAAGAAAAAACAGTGTAGAAACCATAACATGATTAATCACTTTGCAAAATAGGCTAGCTGCTACAGCTACAACATGCACAGCCAATATATTAATGCATGTCAAGGCACTTACAAAGTTTTATAACTTGCACTAAGAAGTTACTTTTGTGCAACTGTATTGCTATACACTGAATTTCTGCTTATGAAATCATCAATAATTGCTGAAACATTGGATTGGTCTAGACTATCTGAATGACAGTTGATAAGAGCAATACATTTCAAACTCATTTTAGTACCAGGGAAAATGCATACTTTTGCCCCGATGCTCGGACGAGTACTGGGGCGAATATCCCACAGCCCCGGTGGAGTCGGCGCCTATGATAGCAATGACAGCAGCGCATCGTCCAATGAGAATGAACAAATAAACAGCCAGACTTGTAAAATTATATATATAATAATCATAAATTTATTATTATTAAATTAATACTAATATAAAGTTCAGTTAAATCAGCTGCATTTGTGCATACATGCAGACATTATTATCAGTTTCAACAGTGCTTACCGTATATACTCGTGGATAAGTTGAGAAATTTGTGCCTTAAAATTCACTTTAAAACGCAGAGTCGACTTATCTGCGAGTCAATGCAATTTTTCTAAATAATTTTTTAAAGAAGCATATTTTCTAATGAATTACAACATTAACCCATGTTGTCTCTACCGGTATTTAACCTCTTCACCGGGCGCGACGTACCCCATACGTCAACAGCGAACTTTCGTTAAACATGCGCGACATACGGTCACATACCCCATACGTCAAGTCACTTTCGTAGTGGTTCCACGGTCGGGCGCGTCGCATCCGATACTTCTTATGCTATAAATCGTTTTAGCATCTATCCATTCGCTAGATGACACCTGTTTTTACCTAATTCAGCTCTATTGTGCTAGGAAATCGATATTCTTTGGACCGAGAGGTCAAACCTTGGCCTGCACTTGTAGGAAATCGCTGAAATAAAACGACTTGCTGGGTTAGACTTGATGTACCTGGACCAAATGTTGGCCGATTTTCAAACTTATTGGTTTATTTTGTTCCACTGACATTCCCATGGAAAAATTTTCGCTACGGAGCTTTGACAATTTTTTTTTGGAGAGGGGTGCTATTTTAGCCCGTAGAGTGGACCCTACCACAAATTTCTTCTTTTTTTGCACAGGTGGTTAGAAAGAGGAGTAAAAAGGCTAAACAATGGCATATACCTCATCTTCTTAGCTCATATATAGCCTGAGATACCGCAAATTCAAAAAAATTGACAGTTTTCATTTTGTAAGAACGCTTTTCCAAAAAATTATTCCCCAGAACGGTGATGGCGTCTAAAAATTTAATCCCCGTTGAATGGGTTAAAGACGCTTCCATCAAAAGACGTTGGATGTCTAGCTCCTTTCTTAAGTAGGCGCTGTCGCTCTACGGCATTTACCTTTGTTCTATCAATTAATTAGGGACCAACCAGATAAACAATTTCCACTGAGTACCGAGTCCAAGATGTGCCATTTGCCGGAAACTGGGTATGAACCGAGTGGTACTAGTTACTGCAACTCCGAGTCCAAAGAGACATGAAAAATTTCCAAATCTCGCTACTTAATTTTGGATTAAACATTCTAGAATGAGTATTAATTATATATTTATTAACTTCATATTCCACAAATTCAAATGGCAGCCACATTCGAAAACGGATACAGCGAAGGTTGGTGGAAACCACAGACTATAATACTTAAATGAAATGGAATTTTTACAGACCTATTAAAAGTTTGATTTAATTTTTCCATTTTTAACTAATTGTGTGCGTGTTATTTGCTGAGGAAAATACTTCCAAAAAACTAATATTCGGCCGTGGCGAATGTCCGCGGCAATTCCAGTTGGCCCCTACAATTAATGGCATGCCAACAAAACTACTGCTAACTAATGCTCTTGCCCTTAAGGCATTACAGGCTTTGGCTGGGACCACCCAGGTTGCTTTTGTAAAGTCCCGCTTCGACCCAGTTTTACGGTTGGCAGCCCAGCTCTAGGCGACAATCACAATGCTCAATGCATTCTGGTCTAGTAAACAATGTGCCGGCGGTCCAGATGAATCACGACGCCCACTGTACTCACAATGCATTATTATTATTATTATTATTATTATTATTATTATTCAAGACGACTTCTATAGTGCCGTAAGAAAGCCAAAGCCACAGTTAAAGGTGCTCTGACATCGTTGGCATGTCGATGACGAACATAGGATGATGATCTTGAAAGTCTGTTTTGATGGAACGACGGAATTCTCTGCCTTGACAAATATGGTGGTGAATCCTATAGAAAGCGGCCTTTCGTAAAAGAAACTTTCACAGCAGACGGCAGTCATTCCAACTAGTCTTGGAGGCACTTGTCTCAGAGTTTATCTATCATAGAGTTCTACCAGCCATGTCCGCTAGGACAATAGAGCTATATAGATCAGCCTATAACTAGCGTCGATGAAATAAAGGCCGGTCCAAGATGGCCGCCCAGACACTCGATGACAAACGACCAAAAATGTCAAAATCTACCTGGAGAAAGTGCAGCGGACCCCACGAAAACGATGAGAAGTCCGCACTCTGCAAATTTAGCGCTAAAACCCAGCGCAAGATGCCGATAAACTGCCAAGAACGACGATCTTCCGAGGCACGCGCATACATGTACTAAACAGCCGGAGGGCTCCAAACCGGCATAATGGGTTATAGCAAGTGAACAACAAACACCCCAACCACGTTGGCCTGCAAACGGCTTGGAGACTGGGGAATAGAGTGTCTCTCTGTTGACCCAATTTCAATGTAGATCAGGTGTAATTATGAAATTCAAGAAGTCTGTAGGCTTCTAAAATTTCATTGTTGACTTATACACGGGTCATAGCAAATTTCCTTAATTTTTTACCTAAAAACGGGGTAGACCTATCCGCGAGTATATACGGTAATTGGAATCAATTTTATATTGAATTTTATAAATACATTTCAAAATTCAATTAATCAATAAACTTCTATGGCACCACTATCATAATGCCCAGGGCATAAGCCAATGGTGCACCAAACCCAAATAGAATCAGAGCCAGATCAATCAAAAAAGATCATTCAGAAGCGGCGGGGAAGCAATCTAAGGGGGATAAGTCAAATCAAACAGGTATGTTTTAAGACCGGATTTGAAAGATAAAGTGTTAGCTATATATGAAGTGATATTGGTAATGAATTCCAGAGCTTTAGGCCACACACTGAGAAATAACTAGTGCTAATGACTGTATGATAATCAGTAACAGCAATTTATGAAAATCCTGCTAAATACAGTGCCGTTCATAAGTCTCGCATCACCCACCTGAAAAAGCTATTTACGGCCTTTTCTTGACTTGTCCTTTCGATCTGACGTCATAATTCCATATTATTATTATATACCAGTTTGTTGGAAATTCAATTCTGCACCAATTTCCGCAATCAATTTGTCTCTTTTATGAACTTTCCAATTGATTATTATGCAAGGAAGCATTAGAGTCGGATTCTGCAGTTACCGTCACAGAATTAATACTCAGTGCTAAAAAGGTGATTGGCTAATAAACATTGACTAACTGAATTGTCACGCAGGTATTGGCTGTGGGATTTGATGCTTCAATTGGTTGAGAAAGACATAGGTTCATTGGATGACTTGAATCCAGTATTGTGCAGAATCCGCTCTAACGCTTCCTTGCATAATAATCAATTGGAAAGTTCATAAAGAGACAAATTGATTATGTGAAATGGGTGCAGAATTGAATTTCCAACAAATTGGTATATAATAATATAGAATTATGACGTCCGATTGAAAGGACAAGCCAAGAAAAGGCCGTAAATGGCTTTTTCAGTTGGGTGATGCGAGACTTATGAACGGCACTGTACCTAGTGGAGTGATTAATAGGTTGAGGGATAAGTCACATCTTAACCCTTTAATTACGAGCCCACCCAAACCCACCCTGCCGCTGTGCTACGAGCCGGGCCAAACCTGCCTTGGTGTTAACATGATTTCAAAGGTCCTAAAATACGCACAACTCTTTTTCTCAAGTCCATGGACTTAGTGGGTCAGACAATTATCAACCAATCCTAAGTCAGATAAGACGAAAAATATAAGCGAATTACAGCTGGCATTTAAAAGATGCTTAATTTATGAAAGTAGGTTGCAGCGATGTAAACAATGACAGTGTGGCGTGAATATTTCACTGTTTTCTTCAAAATGGTGAAAAGATTGTGTTCAGAAAACATTCTCACAGCTCTCGATAATGTTGAAAGTTATTTTACAAGCAGCGTGGATGTCATGTGAACCATCTTTCAATCGTCTGATCCGTCTTCAGAAGAGGAGGATACGGCCACCGGCAAGGATCAAGAGTGGAACATTGATTTGAAGCCCTATATCTACACCAAATGTGATCCCATTAAATTGCAAATTTCTTGCAACATTTTGTTCCATATTGATTTCCTGACAACTCTGCTGCTCAACTTAGATAGCTTGTCACTCAAAAATTTTGACTACCGAGCTTTGAATACAAATTTTTGCTTTTTTGGGAGGGGTGGCCTGTTTTTGGGTATGCAGGAGACCCCAAATTGTTTACCATTTTCTTTCATGGATGGTTAGAAAGATAAATTAAAGTCCTAAACAATGAGGTATGCCACATTTTGTAGCTTTCATATAGCCCAGCAATTGTGAATTGAAAAATATAGATTTGCATGAAAAATGGCCAAAAATGTCACAGCATCCAGTACTTTTCTAGGACGGATTCTCTCGGCTGCATGGAGTTTTCCTTTTAAGGGTTCCCCAACATTAAAGAGTTAAGATAACTGGGTTTATTATATAGCATGGTTTTATATACTAAAAGACAGATTTTATAATTAATTCAGGGTTTGATAGGAAGCCAATGTAAGGACTGTCTAGATTGGGATATATGTTCAAATCTGGGAGTTTTAGATATGATATGGATATTAGCAACTTTGTCAGCTCATTTTTTACAATTAGCTAGTTATGCCTTCCAAATATATTTCAGTGGAGAAATTCCGAGAAACTGCTGCATCTGTGTCATTTGTTTATGTAAGATTGCACTGATTTACCAATCAGGCCAATTTCAGTTATTGTTGCAATTGATTTATAATTTTCGATAGTGAACACTATTGTGGCATCCAGGAATGGTGTAACACGGTTCCCTGTCACTTCCTGGACCGTCACTTCCTGGACCGTCACTTCCTGGACCGTCACTTTCTGGACCGTCATTGTAAATGGAAGTAAATAGGTATATAGGTAGGTAGGTAGGTAGGTATTTTGGGGGCTGTCCATTGTGTCAACAATTTTTAGGCAGTTTTTGACCCCTCCGCCCAGTGTAGGTGGTAAAAAAATAACCGTAACTGTAATCCAACGATTCAAAATTTGAATAGTTCTAGTCTGCGTCACTGGCCACTGCTTACTCAAACCATTGTAAGGAAGTAAGTAAAATATCTCGAATTTCTATATTATATATTCTAAGTAAGTAATTCTAAGTATTATTGCAGATCACAACGATTTGTATATCATAGTGTATACACTTGTTTACATACACATAACAGATAGAACATTAGGAACGGTCCAGGAAGTGACGGTCCAGGAAGTGACGGTCCAGGAAGTGACGGGACACCGTGTAACACAAGTCTGATCATCCTAGTCATGTCGGCGAATGGTCGTTTTACAATACTAACAAAGCCTCTCGTTTACAGCTGTATTCGAACGGCAATGTTGGACAATTGCTGCTAAACTAAAAAACTCTAAACTAAAATCATGTGAACTAGATTTGGATGAGTGCGACAGTGGTTCTCACACAAGGCAGACCCTACTGAACCACTTTAAACCTTGTTATTATTAATATTATTATTATTATTATTATTATTATTATTATTATTATTATTATTATTATTATTATTATTATAAGTGCTACATTACCTTCGGATATTGACCATTGCCTGGCTGATCCCACACCTTTCCTATAGCTATTTTAAGAGAGGCTGAGCGCCTAAGAATAAGCAGCTACTGTTGTGCTGCTTTCCAAGGCGCTATAGAAATCCACGAGATTTTACTTTACTTTACTACATTACATTACAATTGCAAATTGCAACTCACCTGAATCCGGCTTATTGAGGTGTTTTTCCAACAGCGACGAATCAAGAAGAAATTCAAACCAAGCAGTCGCTGATGCACGAACAACGGCGACCGCTGCGCTTTCTCTCATTTCCCGACCAACGGCAACGGCAGTCGAAGCGTCTTCATCGACATACTCTGCCATTATCACTCAGTGACTACTCCAATGAAAACTGACAGTAGAGTATTTCTGCTAGGACGTCGTTGCCATTCATTCATTCAATTATGCTTTTTAACAGCGTGTCAAATATTTTTAATATCTGACTTTTCATGCGTTTAAAACTTTAAAGCAATCTCTAAGTTACTTTTTGCAAATTCTATGTTAACTTGTTAAGCAGCATAGATTCATTACTATATTACAGTCTATGTTAGGCAGAGCCAATATCCATGACAAAATCATTTGCGGCATAACCATTTAATGTGGCGAAATTGAGAAATAGCAATAGAAAGAATTAATAATTAATAATAAAGTAGCCTGAAGTCCTATAAAAATAATGCATAGGTAGTAATTGGCCATATAGTGTAGAGAAGCTAAGAAGCAAGTATTCGATAGATTAAAGTAAAGTAAGTAAAGTAAAATCTCGTGGATTTCTATAGCGCCTTGGAAAGCAGCACAACAGTAGCTGCTTATTCTTAGGCGCTCAGCCTCTCTTAAAATAGCTATAGGAAAGGTGTGGGATCAGCCAGGCAATAGTCAATATCCGAAGGGCAGTGAGGCTAGGTTGTTACAGCTATGGCGGAAATGATTTAAGAAACAGGAAGGATTTAAGCTTGGACCTGAAGACTTGAGGAGATAGTGCAGGAATTATAGGAAACAGGCACTCAGATTTTATTGTTTGAAAGTGTCCAAGTGTGCGAAGGGAAGCTGGGATCGAGTTCCAGAGTTCAGGTGCAGCGTATGAGAAGGCACGGTTGCAAATTTTCAGGGATGATTGATTTAGCGGGCGTGACAGAGTGAGATGAGATGACGAACGTGTGGGTCGAGGAGGCTGAGGGGTTAATAGTGACCTAAGGTAGACAGGTTTTGATGACTGAAGTGAGCTATGTGTAAGTGTTATTATCTTATATTGGATACGTTCAGTTATTTTAAGCCAATGTATTGATTTTAGTATGGGTGAAATATGGGAGAATTTAGGTGACTTAGTAACAGCACGAGCAAGTGCATTTTGTATTGATTGCAATTTGTTGATAGAGGCTTTGGGAAGGTTATAGTAGAGGGAGTTACAATAATCTAATTTGGAGTGGACTATTGAGGTGGCAATTGTGGCGGCAGTTTTAGTATCTAGGCAAGGACGTAGGCGGCGAAGGTCACGAATATGAACATAGCAGGCTTTTGATAATTGGGAAATTTGTGATTCGAAGTTTAGAAAAGAATCAAATTTGAATCCTAGATTTCTAGCAGTTGGAACAGGGATTATTGTGGTGTCAGAAGCCAAAACTAGTTTAGGATTGTCAATTTTTTTGAGTTGTTGGGGTAGTCCAATTAAAAGAAACTCTGTCTTAGAAGGGTTAAGAGCGAGGAGATTAGATGACATCCAAGCAGAGATTGATGAAAATGCAGATTCAAGCTTAATAATAGAAGCATTGAATGAAAGAGGTGAGAAGGAAAGGAATAGCTGAGTGTCATCGGCATAGAGTTGGTGATTTAAATTAAGGGAATTGATTAAAGATGAGAGTGGTGTGGTGTAAAGACTGAACAGTAGCCTACAGGCCCAAGAACAGATCCTTGAGGCACTCCATAATCTATAATATGAGAAAGAGAAATTTGGCTAAGACAGGACACTTGAAAAGACCGGGATTTAAGATAAGATGAAAACCAGTTGTGAGCTATTTCAGATATTCCAAACCAGAGAGAGAGTCGTTCGAGCAGAATATTGTGATCTATAGTATCAAATGCAGCAGAGAGGTCAATGAGACAAAGGCCAGTAACTTGTCGGAGACCAATTGCGGTTAAGAGTCTGTCATGAATGTAGGCGAGAACGGTTTCAGTTGAGTGATGTTTAGTGTAGGCAGACTGCAGATGAGCATTATATAGCGAGTTATTTGAAAGGTGTTCGGTCAGTCTAGAAAGCACAATTTTCTCAGTAAGTTTTGATAGAAGTGAAAGATTTGAGATGGGGCGATAGTTATTAAGATCTTCTCTGTCAAGACCAGGCTTTTTAGGAGAGGAGTGACAAAAGAGTTTTTGAATGAAGGAAAGTGCCTGAGGTAAGAGAGAGGTTAATGATTCTAGTTATGATAGGCGTAAGCACGATGGCACACTGTTTGAGTAAAGAAGTAGGTATGGGATCTAGGTCACATTGTTTGTTTGGCAAGGATAGTAGAAGTTTGGATACCTCTTCATCAGTTGCAGGAGTGAAGCTGGATAAATTGCATGGGGGTTGTGGGGGAGAAGGGTAATGAGGAGAGGTGGTTTGAGTAATAGTGAAAGACTTAAGGACACTGCGAATCTTAGAGATTTTTGCAGAGAAGAAATTAGCAAAAGATTCAGCAAGTTCTGACAGAGAAATGGATTGAGGGAGAGGTTTTGATTCTTTGCGATGGAAAAGATCATTTACGGTTGATTTAGATTGCGTTAGACGTTAAGGAAAGGGAGCAATATTAATATTAAGATAGTGAGTTTAGCACACCTTTCTCTAGCCAGTCAGAAACTCCTTAAATAGCGGTCCCAGTAATAGATTGAGGCCGATAGCTGAGAGCAGCGTATGTATGGAAGGAAAGGGCCTCTGTCATAAACGGTACACGAAGAGTGGTACACGGTACACGAGAAGTGGTGCACGAGTAGCATATTTCCAAATGCTTGTATGCTAGTACACCAACTTCACCAAGGCAAATTCCACGCTTCTATTTGCATGGCTCATTTGATCATATGAAGCTTAACTAGGTCGCACTTATTAATAGAACTCGGAAATTTTCTTCTCCTCAGTCAAGTCTTTGTTAAAGCGACATTCGCGTTACCATTCTGCAAACGAATTTAAAATACAAATTCGCCGGTTTTATAACACAAAAGCGGCACTCCCCATGCAATTTGAGGTCGACAGCCCCCTCCCCCCCCCCAAAAAAAAAATCAGGGAAAAATGGTCATCATAGCAAAAACATAATAACTTTGTTATTGGGACCTGTCACTGTCATTGATCTTGTGGGGGGGGGGGTCAAAAGTTTTTGACGTAATTATAGGGGGTAACTGAAAGTTGACAGTTGTTGACAAAGAGGAGGGGTCAAAAATTGCCCAAATATTGGTGACATAATTAATGGAAAGCCCTATGATGCTGGGAAATTCCATACACTATTTGGCGTTTTGTTCTATTATTATTATTATTATTATTATTATTATTATTATTATTATTATTATTATTATTATTATTATTATATCAGACAATTTATATAGCCCTATAACAGGCCTATAAGCCTAAATCAAAAAAGCTTCACAACATAAGGTTAATTAGCAGTCAAACGACGCATTGAACAAGTGTGTCTTCAGATTCTTAACGAACTGTTTGTTGGTTGTCGTGTTAGTGACAAAGTCTGGAAGGGCGTTCCATAAGATTGGATTGCCTCGGGTGACCGATCTTTCTCCTAACATCTTCGTTTTCGACGGATGTGGAATAATCAGAGAGACCCGGCCACTATAGGTGATCAGACATCTCTTATAGACGATGCGTTCAGGGACTCGCAACCAGTGTAGTCAGTCCCTTACATGGGCGCCCACAGAAATTTTTCCAGGAGGGGCAACGCACATTTTAACACAATGGACATGTGCACGGTTAATATTTTAGCAAGGATTTCAAATTTCACTGTGAAATTTTGGTATTTGCATTTTCCAGGAGGGGCAAGTGCCCCCTCTTGCCCCAATGTGCGGGCGCCCATGGTCCCTTAGGAAAGGGGTAACGTGGTCGCACCATTTAGCGCCAGAGGTAGTTCTAACGGAGATGTTCACTATAGACTGTAGACAATGTAACCAGTGGCGGCTCCACCGGGGGGGCCAGGGGGGGCCCGTGCCCCCCTATTGACTGCCTGCCCCCCCCAGTGGCCCCCCCAGTTGGGACCCTATACTTAATGCTACATGCGTTAAACAACAAATGGTTGGCCCCCCATGATTAGAAGTTGCCCCCCAACGGCCCCCCACTTGCCAAATCCTAGAGCCGCCACTGAATGTAACTGATTTTCTGGCAGACCGAGAAGTACACTATTGCAGTAATCTATTCGTGCTAGGATTCGTGCTCAGTGGTTTTCACACAGGCTTACTTAGCCTCCTAAACCACTTAAAATCACATTATTATTATTATTATTATTATTATTATTATTATTATATTATTAATATTATTATTATTACGTCATAATAATAATAATAATAATAATAATATATTATTATTATTATTATTATTATTATTATTATTATTATTATTATTATTAGGATTGTTGTACGCACTAAAAGTATAGCGATGCTTGTTGGAGATAGCGTCTAATCTGTTTAATCTTTCGCAGGTGAAAATAACAAACTCTCGTAACATTAAGCACGTAACTATCTAGAGAGAGTTTTTTGTCTAAAAGGGCTCCGAGTAGACGCAGTTGCAGTGGCGGCTCCACCGGGGGGCAGGGGGCCCGTGCCTCCCTATTGAGTGCCTGGCCCCCCAGTGGCCCCCTGTTGGGACCCTATACTTAATGCTACACACATTAAATAACAAATGGTTGGCCCCCCATGAATAGCAGTTGCCACCCCAACGCCCCCCCCCCCACTTGCCAAATCCTGGAGCCGCCACTGCGCAGTTGAGCTGTCGGTGCGACCATCACTCCCGCAATGGATAGTGGGGAGTGGGGACTGGCTGATTAAGTGAGTCCTCCTTGGCGAACTGACCCAGACCCCAGAGTATCTCGGATTTCTCTGGGTTCAATGCCAGCCTGTTTGCTGCCATCAGATGAGCAATCGCAGTGGTGCATGACGTAATCTGCATCTCTAACTGCTCGATTCTTGTCCGATGGTAGGCACGACGACAGGACACAGTATTAATAGGTGCTACCTAATTAAGCTTCACATGATCAAATGAGCCAATTACAAACGTCGAATTTGCCTTGGTGTACTAGCATGCAAGCATTTGGAAATAAGCGCACGGGCACACGAGAGCTAGAGAAGGCACACGGTACACGAGGACAGCGGCTTCTATACCCCCCTTGAAGCCAGGCTCAATTCCCCCCCCCCAAATTACAAATTCCCCCAAATTACAAATTCCCCCTGATAATTTGCTCCCTTGTAGACTTTTGTATTATTTTCAGCTTTTTATCCTTTGCAACATGTATTAGGCATAGCTATCATGTACCAGTGATTACGACCAGTAGCGTCATTTCCAGGGACGTCATTTGGGGGGCAGGGGGGCATTTGCCCCCCCCCTGATTTTTAGGGGAAAAAATTTTTTCGCCAATGTTTGCAGTGTTATTTTGTTTTTTTATATGCCCTAAAGACCTAAAGAAGGAGTGCTTGATATCGAGTAATCTGTAGTAACTAACCGTGAAACTGACTGACAAGCAAAAAAAAAGGTCGTCAACTTTTTCGCAAACTTGTAACTTGTCAGGCTGAAAGTGTTTTGCCCCCCCCCCCTGAAAAACGGTGAAATGACGTCTCTGGTCATTTCACCCTTTTCTTGAGGGCAAGATAATTTTTTTGGCTAATTTTTTGCAAATTTTGGCAAATCTTAGGCATTTTTTGCAAATTTTTGGCAAAATTTTGAAAAATGTTGGGCAATTTTGGCAAATTTTAGGGCCAATGTTGGCAGATTAGCAATTTTTTGATATTTTTTCGCAATTTTTTTTGCAATTTTTGCAATTTTTTGCGCATTAATACATTATAAATTAATTTGTTCATTTCCTTTGGGGGCCACGGCCCCTCCCCCAAAATGACGCCACTGATTAC
This sequence comes from Metaphire vulgaris, assembly GCA_018105865.1. Classification (NCBI taxonomy): domain Eukaryota; kingdom Metazoa; phylum Annelida; class Clitellata; order Crassiclitellata; family Megascolecidae; genus Metaphire; species Metaphire vulgaris. Next base: position 34,999 of record JACLAT010000062.1, read on the forward strand.
GTCACGATCAGTGTTATTTTGATTCAATATCAGTGTCAGTTCAGTTAAGATAAGTATCATCATTTATAATATAATATAATATAACAAGGTTTAAAGTGGTTCAGTAGGGACTGCCCTGTGTGAGAACCACTATTGCTCCCGTCCAATCTAATATCCTAAACTACTGAGGTTTATTTTGAACTCGTTTACAGTTGCAGCCGTTACTATCCCCTCATCCAGTTCATTCCATCTGTCCACCACTCTTGCACTAAAAAATGCTGTTTATGTCTCCCAACCCGTTTCTTGAACAGTTTCATGCTGTGTCCTCTGGTTCGATCATACTGCTTCATTGTAAAAATCTTTCCTTTGGCATTTCCACTTTGTTTGTTAGTATTTTGTATGTCTCGATCAAATCCCCCTCTCTCTCTCTTTTTTCCAGGGTTGTTAATCCACAGTGATTTAGCCTTTCCTCATAGGTTAGTTTGTGATATCCCTTGATCATCTTTGTTGCTCTGTGTTGCACTCTTTCTAAGGTCTCTATGTCTTTCTTCAGGAATGGACACCATGCTTGAACACAATACTCTAAATGTGGACGTACCAATGTCTTGTAAAGTCTTATTATTACATCCTTCTCTCTGCTCACTATCGTTCTTTTGATCATACCTAGAATTTTGTTGGCCTTATTAGCTGCCTCTGCACATTGCCTAGATGGCTTTAAGCTGTTATGCATGATGACCCCTAGATCTTTCTCCTCGTTTGTCACTTTTAGTCCCTTCCCACATAACTTAAACTCATGATCTGTTCCCTTCTTCCCAATGTGCATCACCGAGCATTTATCTGTATTAAAAAGCATTTGCCAATCTGCCGACCACTGGGATAGTCTATTAAGGTCTTGTAAAATTTTTGCTTCTGCTTCACTGTCACTCTGTCCACACAGTTTTGTGTCATCAGCGAATTTTGAAATTTTTGACATTATATCATCATCGATGTCGTTGATGTATATTAAAAACAATAGAGGTCCCAACACTGAACCTTGTGGCACCCCACTTATGACCTCAGCCCAATCTGAATACTTGCCTCTTATACCTACCTTCTGTCTTCTGCTCTGAAGCCAGTTTTTATCCATCCAAGAACTTTACCTCTAATTCCACTGGCCTGAAGCTTGACTGCCAGTCTTGAATGAGGTACTTTATCGAATGCTTTTGCAAAGTCCAGGTATACTACATCAACTGCCTTTCCTCATCTAGCTTGTCGTGAATCTCCTCCAAAAGTCCAGTATGTTTGTTAAGCAAGATCTTCCCTTAATAAACCCATGCTGGCTATCCTTTAAAATCTTGTGTCTCATAAGATGGTCCAATATATTTGCTTTCATTATTTTCTCCAGAACTTTTACACACTATACAGGTCAGACTCACAGGCCTATAATTTCCTGGCTCCCCACGGTTACCCTTTTTGAATATAGGAGTGACTACTGCATCCCTCCAGTCCCTAGGAACTATTCCCGATTTAAGTGACATATTGAATATTGTGGCTATTACCTCACTAACCTCATGTCTTACCTCATACAGAAATTTTGGATGTATATTGTCTATTCCAGGGCTTTTGTCAGTTTTCATTTGACTCAGAATTTCCAGGACACACTCTTTACTGCAATTTATGTCTGATAATGCTTCCTCCTCTTTTCCACAAAATAAATTAATGGGCTTTGGTATGTTGGTTGTATTTTCCTTTGTGAACACTGATCCAAAGTAATCGTTCAGAATTGTTGCTGTTTCCATGTCATCCGTCACTGTTTCTCCAGAATCAGCTACTAATGGTCCCACTTTTTCTTTTCGCTTCATCTTACTTCTTGCATATCCATAAAAACTCTTACTGTTCCGTTTGATGTCTTTTGCTAATTTGTTTTCATACTCTGCAATAGCCGCTTTGTTTGTAGCTGTTGATTTGTTCCTCTTTTGCACATAACTGGACTGTAACTGTTTTAATCTCGCCTGTTCCAAACCTTCATTGCTTTGCATTTTAGTTGGTGCCTTCTCAATTTCTTCCACGCTTTGTTTTGGCCCTTCTCTTCTTCTGTACCTCTCTCGTAACCCATGGAAGTTTTTGTTAAGTGTCCGCTGTTTTGGTATTGTTGAATCCATAACCCTTGACATGCAATTTTTAAATATTTCCCAGCTTTCTTCTGCATTTTTATCCTTCCTATGTCCAAATCTTTGATCATCTTCCTAGCCAGATCGTAGTTTCCCCGGAAATAGTTTTTGTTTTTTTGGTTGCGTGTGCTCTCGATGTCTTCTGCTAAAATTACATCAAATGTCACTGTCTGGTGGTCACTTGTGCCTAAGTTTTGTCCAACCATCATATTCTTCACTAACTGATCATCTGAAGTAATTATTAAGTCCAGTGTGTTACCTCCTCTCGTTGGTTCAGTGACATGTTGTGTGAGGAAATTGTCATCCATGCACTTAAGAAATCTCTTGTCCTGGTTCCTGTCTGCCTCCATGCTTTCCCAGTTAATATGATAGTTGAAGTCACCCATTATTAGTACATTTTCCTTGGCTACTATATCTAAAATCCTAAACAATCCAATATCTATTTCCTCCTTTGCATCTGGGACCCGATAGCATATGCCTAATAGTATTTTTTCTTTTTTGCATCTGATTTCACACCAAATATTTTCTCTAAAATTGTCATCTTGAATATCCCTTCTTTCCAATGCATTCAGTTCTTCTTTGACATACAGTATTACTCCCCCAGCTCCATGACCTCTGACACTTAGGTTTTCCCTGTCCTTTCTAAACATTACATACCCATTCAAGCCTAGCTCTCCATCGTCTATTTCCTGTCTGGCCCAGGTCTCTGTAATACCTATAATATCTGGTTTGATTGAACTGATGCACATTTCCAACTCAGCTTTTTTACTTGCGCTTATAATACTTCTGGCATTTGTATAAAAACACTTAAGTTTCTTCCCTATCAAAGCCCTACTTTTCTTCCTGGTGTCGGTGCTATTTATTGTTATATTTTCAAGACAGTTAGAGATACCCCTAATCTTCAATCGCCCCTCCCCAGTAGAATGATTACTACTACAGCTACGTCTATTACTATCTAACCTACCTAAGCGTTTACTACTACTAAAGTCTCCACTACTTCTACTAGGGCTACCACTGCTACTATCTGTTCTAACTGCCTTTGTCCTCAGTTTAAATGCCTACACAGGCAAGCAGACTTCACTGTATGAAATATCCTCCTTGCCACCATGTCTGCTCCCATCCAATTAAGATGAAGCCCATCCCTGGCAAGGTATCCTGATCTCTGTGCGTTGAATTCCACGTCCACGAAATCAACTCCTTCTTTCCTGCATATTCCCATTAGCATGGCATTGACCTCCAATCTCTTGCTCTCATTGCTTCTAGACAGGTCTCTTCTAGGCATGATTCCTGTGATCACCAAGTGCTTCCTCCGCTGTTTCAATTCTCTAATCATTCTCCTGAATTTCTCAATTATGTCTGCTTTTTCATCCTGCAGCAGATTGTTCGTCCCCAGCTCCACCACACACGTCTCTGCTTCTCTTCCAGCTTCTTCTTCCAGTAACTCCTCCACATCTTCAATTCTCGCACCTGAACGCGAGATGGCCACGTACTGGTTTTAGTCTGTAAAACTAAATTCTTTCCTAAATTCCTAGCGTTTGAATCCCCACTAAGACAACAGCCGGTTTGCTACCTTCCTTGTCCGTTCTCTCTTCCGCCTCGCCCACGTAAACAAGTGTCTGTTTACGCCTCTGCTGTGGCCCCTCCCTCTTTGGTGTGTCCGGCTGCTTCACCACTATGGTCCTATCATCACTAGACCTTTTTCGTCTCATAACAGCAAACCCTGGTATAACTCTTTCATTCATGCTTTCAAGTCATTTCGCAGACGTCTTGAGCGAACCTACCATAAAACACATTCTCCATCTGACCTTTTAAATCTTCGTTCCACCACCAACCGCTATCATAATCTCCTTACATCTGCCAAAAAGAAGTACTATTCTAACATCATTTCAACAAATAGCTCAAATCCACGTAAGCTCTGGAAAACTGTAAATGATCTTTTCCATCGCAAAGACTCAAAACCTCTCCCTCAATCCATTTCCCTGTCAGAACTTGCTGAATCTTTTGCTAAGTTCTTCTCTGTAAAAATCTCCAAGATTCGCAGTGTCCTCAAGTCTTTCACTATTACTCAAACCACCTCTCCTCATTATCCTCCTCCCCACAACCTCCATGCAATTTATCCAGCTTCACTCCTACAACTGAAGAAGAGGTATCCAAACTTCTACTATCCTTGCCAAACAAACAATGTGACCTAGATCCCATACCTACCTCTTTACTCAAACAGTGTGCCACGCCTATTATAACTAGAATCATCAACCTCTCTCTTATCTCAGGCACTTTCCCATCTGCATTCAAAAACTCTTTTGTCACTCCTCTCCTAAAAAAGCCTGGTCTTGACAGAGAAGATCTCAATAACTATCGCCCCATCTCAAATCTTTCTCTTCTATCAAAACTTACTGAAAAAATTGTGCTTTCCAGACTGAATGAACACCTTTCAAGTAACTCACTATATAATGCTCATCAATCTGCCTACACTAAACATCACTCAACTGAAACTGTCCTCGCCTACATTTATGACAGACTCTTAACTGCAATTGGTCTCCGACAAGTTACTGGCCTTTGTCTCCTTGATCTCTCTGCAGCATTTGATACCATAGATCACAAAATTCTGCTCGAGCGACTCTCTCTCTCTGGTTTGGCATATCTGAAAAAGCTCACAACTGGTTTGCATCTTATCTCAAATCTCGGTCTTTTCAAGTGTCCTGTCTTGGCCAAATTTCTCTTTCTCATATTATAGATTATGGAGTGCCTCAAGGATCTCTTCTCGGACCTGTACTGTTCAGCCTTTACACCACACCACTTTCATCTCTAATTAATTCCCTCAAATTAAATCACCAACTCTATGCCGATGACACTCAGCTATTCCTGTCCTTCTCACCTCTTTCATTCAATGCTTCTATTATTGAGCTTGAATCTGCATTCTCGTCAATCTCTGCATGGATGTCATCTAATCTCCTCGCTCTCAACCCATCTAAGACAGAGTTTCTTTTAATCGGACTACCCCAACAACTCAAAAAAATTGACAATCCTAAACTAGTTTTGGCTCCTGACACCACAATAATCCCTGTTCCAACTGCTAGAAATCTCGGATTCAAATTTGACTCTTTTCTAAACTTCGAATCACAAATCTCCCAACTTTCAAAAGCCTGCTTTATTCATATTCGTGACCTTCGTCGCCTACGTCCTTGTCTTGATCTTAAGACTGCATCCACAATCGCCACCTCTATAGTCCACTCCAAATTAGATTACTGTAACTCCCTCTACTATAACCTACCCAAAGCCTCCATCAACAAATTGCAATCAATACAAAATGCTTTAGCTTGTGCTGTTACTATGTCACCTAAATTCTCCCATATTTCACCCATACTAAAATCATTACATTGGCTTAAAATAACAGAACGTATCCAATATAAGATAATAACACTTACACATAGCTCACTTCAGTCATCAAAACCTGTCTACCTTAGATCACTATTAACCCCTCAGCCTCCTCGACCCACGTTCGTCATCTCATCTCACTCTGTCACGCCCGCTAAATCAGTCATCCCTGAAAATTTGCAACCGTGCCTTCTCATATGCTGCACCTGAACTCTGGAACTCGATCCCAGCTTCCCTTCGCACACTTGGACACTTTAAAACAATAAAATCTGATGGCCCGTTTCCTATAATTCCTGCACTATCTCCTCAAGTCTTCAGGTCTAAGCTTAAATCCTTCCTGTTTCTTAAATCATTTCCGCCATAGCTGTAACAACCTAGCCTCACTGCCCTTCGGATATTGACCATTGCCTGGCTGATCCCACACCTTTCCTATAGCTATTTTAAGAGAGGCTGAGCGCCTAAGAATAAGCAGCTACTGTTGTGCTGCTTTCCAAGGCGCTATAGAAATCCACGAGATTTTACTTTACTTTTACTTTACTTTATGGTCTTGCTTCTTTCCGGCATCTGTTCCTTCACCTTATCCGCATAGGACTTTGCCGGCTCCGGTTCCTTCTGCGGTCTTTCTTCCAATATCTTCTGGAGGATTTTCTCAACCTCCGCCAGCTTCTTCCCCTGCTCCACGATGGTCTTCTCAAGAGCCGCGATCCTCTTGCACTTGCAACAGATCTCCTCTTCATCCATGTAGTCGGCCACACCGCTCATGCCACAGGTGTCGCAGATGACCAACGGTTCCTTATCCCGACCCATTTGTAAATTTTAATATTATCTAACTGTATGAGTATGGAAAATTTTAATCAAGTATCGCGACGTGATCTTCGCTCCTTCAATATCGCTCAGTAGCAATACTTAAGCTTATTAAGTTTATATAACGGAGTTGAAAGCAAAATATTCCCCCCCCCATCTTTTTTCCGGGCGCACACTGAGCCCGCCTTAAATAGTTATAGAAGCCCCTGCACGAGGAGAGCTAAGGTACACGGTACACGAGAGAACGGTACACGGGTACACGAGCAATAAGGTACACGGTACACGAAGAGAGAGAGAGAGAGATAGGTATTCACCCTATATAACAGTGGTTCCCAACGGGGGCCGTACGCCACAACGGGGGCAATTTCATTATTTAGGGGGCAATTGGGCAGAGATGTAGCAAGTACACAATGCTTCAAGTAGTAGTAGTAGTAGTAGTAGTAGTAGACTTCTTTAGCGCCATTGTAGTAGTACATCTGCACCAGTCGATGGTCGCTTCAGTGAATAATCGTAGTCGTGAATCATTGTCCGTGGTGAATCGAGGTTGTAATCCAAAGGTCAGTCCATACTTCCAGATTCCAGGTTAAGGCGGATATGCAGTCAGGAATAGATGAGTTTTAAGTCTAGACCTGAAGGTAGTAAGACAATCAGTTTGGCGGACCTGTACCGGCAGAGAATTCCAAAGTCTGGGTCCGGTAACTGAAAAGGCACGTTTTCCAGTAGTAGTCCTGCTATAGGGTATGTAAAGAGTAGTAGCATCAGATGACCTCGTTGAGTGCTGGTTGTCTTGAGCAGTCAGTAACGATCGGAGATACATTGGCTGATTTGTGTGGAGCGTCTTATGCACAATGAGACTTATCTTGAATTCAATTCTTTGTTTGACAGGTAGCCAATGAAGTGATTTTAGGATCGGTGTGATGTGCTCATATTTGGCAGTTCCAGTGATAGCTCTGGCTAATGAGTTTTGAATCCTTTGCAGGCGGTTTAAGTCGGATTTTGAAATACCAGCATACAGTGAATTGCAATAGTCGAGACGACTCGATACCAAAGCGTTGGCCAGTGGAATAAGTGCAGAGGAAGGGATGAGGTGTCTAATCCTCCTTACATCTCGTATGTTATAGTGAGCAGAACGGCAGACGAAGGCAATGTGTTCTGAGAATGAGAGGTGATTATCAAAAATAACTCCAAGATTTCGAGCAGACTGAGAGGGATGAATCAGTGAAGTGCCAAAGGAAAGACATGTTGATGACAAGTCAATCTTCTTAAGTTGAGGTGGTGTTCCTATCAGTAGAAATTGGGTTTTGCCTGGATTTAGGAGGAGTTTGTTTTTAATCATCCAAGTGTGCACAGAAGCCAGAATGCTTGACAGACGCTCCAGGGATGGTAAGGAAGATGGTTGGTCGAAACTCAGGAAAATTTGGGTATCGTCTGCGTACAAATGATAAGCAGCATTTTGCATGGTGAGAAGGTGACTGAGAGGGGCAGTGTAGAGTGTAAAAAGAAGAGGTCCTAAAACAGAGCCTTGTGGGACACCGCAATCAAGCTTCCTAGATTCTGACATGCAGTTCTTGACACACACACAGATTGCATACGATTTTGAAGATAAGACTTGAACCAATTTAGTGCAGCACCGGTAATGCCAAACCAGTTTTCGAGCCGGTGAATGAGTATCGAGTGGTTCACCGTGTCAAATGCAGCGGTGAGATCCAGGAGGACAAGAGCAGTGACTTTACCCTGATCCATAGCGGTTATGATGCTATTTTGAACAGTAAGAAGAGCTGTTTCTGTGGAATGAAGCTTACGATATGCCGATTGAAGAGGTGTATAAAGAGAATTTAACGAGAGATGGTTCTCCAACCTTCGTGCGACTATACGTTCAAGAAGTTTTGATATGAAATGTAGATTAGAAATTGGCCTATAATTGTTTAAGTTCTCCACATCGAGAGATGCTTTCTTAAGAAGCGGCTTAACAATAGCTTGTGCAAGAGATGGAGGGAAAGTCCCTTCTGACAAAGATAGGTTTACTAAGGAGGTGAGTAAATGTCCAAGTACATCAAAGCATTGTTTCAAAAGCGAAGTAGGAACTGCATCCAAAAGACACTGTTTATTTGATGAAGCAAAAATAACAGACCGAACTTCATCAATGGTTGCGGGAGCAAAAGTGTCCAGAGTAGGCACATGGTGGTCGGGTAAGGATAGATCGTCAGATCCAGAATCAGAGAAAGACTTCGTCACTCTGGCAATTTTATCTCCAAAAAAATCCAGGAATGCTGCTGCAAGAGATGATGATTCTACATTACTAGGTAAACCAGCCGATGTGTTTCTATGCAGAACCTGATTTAAAGATTTCCATAGTGTTCTTGGATTTGATGAATTTTCAGCAATTAACTTTGTGAAGTAATCTGATTTAGCTTGAGAGACCAGTTTCCGGGTTACTTTGCATTGAGCTTTGAAGCGGATTTTGTCTCCTGGAAGTCTAGAACAGCGCCAGCATCTCTCAAGCTGGCTCCGTTTCCGCTTGGCTTCGCGGATCTCAGAGTTATACCACACTTTGGGTTGACGGGATATGACTTTCCTTAACTTCATGGGTATGTGTTTGTCAAGAATGCTAACGAGAGTTGTTTGTAATTGCACGGCCAGGTCTGCTGCAGAAAGTGCTGGTGCTGTAAATAAGATAGATGATCTTAATTCATTTTTGAAGCGCTCGAGATCAAGTTTGTGCCAAGGCCTAGAAGTAATATAAGAGAATGATGAAGGAAAAGTGTGATTAAGAGTCAGTTCAACAATGATTGCGAGGTGATACTGAGGCCTCAAGTACAAGTACCGAAGCCTCGAGTACAAGTACAAGTACCGATCCTCACAGCCAAATACAAACAGCAAGTAGGCCTACACTTTATTAACGGGTAGCTGTTTGTCACGGTTATTGAATAAAATGTTGCTAGAACGAAATGTCCGAGGACAAAATGTCACGGACAAAATGTCATGGGGATAAAATGTCAGCGGAAAAAATGTCAGCAGAGCAGACAAAATGTCATCCTAACTCTAACACTAACCCTAAGCCGTGACATTTTGTCCCCTGACATTTTTTCCGCTGACATTTTGTCCCCATGACATTTTCTACATGACATTTTGTCCGTGACATTTTGTCCTCGGACAGTTTGTCCGGCCACGAATAAAATTGACACTATTAGCATCTAAATATCATCACAGTTGCACTAAAAAATAGAGATGATAGTCTTGCATCGGTCATATTAGCCCTATGTGGTCTCGTGATCAAGCCAGCTTGGCTAAATACGCGTTTGCGGTGCACCAGAAGCAGGCACACTAAGGTCTCTAATTAATGGCTGCAATATACAGCCTGTTGAACTCCTTTCTATTAACTTCACTGTTTCAAAATACGATGGTATCAGTGGCTTCATCATAATTATCGTTGAGTTCCAGGTACTTGGCCATCTGTGAGGATGTGCTTGTCATTAGCCTAAAGGAACAGCGTTACTGGTACCATTGAAGCACATGTAGCCAGAGATGTAGCAAGTACACAATGCTTCAAGTACAAGTACAAGTACCTGGCCTCCGAGTACAAGTACAAGTACTAAAAATTTGTACTCGAGTACAAGTACAAGTACCAAGTACTACATCTCTGCAATTGGGCAATTTCAATGTTTAAAATTGTTAGAACAGGATAATTAAAATGACGATCGAGTGTTAAAGAACTTATGGGATATAGATTCATGGAAGCAGCTTTCATTACCAAATGAGTAACGTATATTAAATGCAATTCAGTTCTGTTTTGCATGTTTTGTATCTGTCGTTGCTGTTTTTCATATAATTTCATGTTATTCCGATAATCAGAGCCGTACAAAGCCATAATTGCGCCCTGTGCCCAGCATGAATCTGGCGCCCCGCCCTCAAATTTTGTTACCTAGAAAATGCAATATGGCACGCAATAATATGCCTATACAAGAAATATACTAATAATTCATATAGGCCTAAGCACCATTTTGGCATTTTATGTGTATTTGCTTTCGGTTCTTCTCACTTCTGCTCCATGCCATGTCCTTTTAATTAAGTGGCACTTAACCTTGTCGCATATTGACGACCACGTTGCCGGATCGTGAAATCGAAAATTGTTGGACATTTCAGCCTCATCCGGATATGCATGCTGGAAAATAAGCATGGGCTCATCCTTTTTTCTACTGTGAGTTCTGAAAATTTGGCAGAAATTTCGTTCGGCCTAGTATCACTTGACACAGGCATCCCTGACACAATGTCTTCAGTCGTGACTGTTGCAGCTACAGTTAGTTCGAGTCGTTGCATATGAATGTCATTTTCAATTATTTCATTGTGGCTTACCTTTGGCGCCTCCAAGTCTAAGCTTTCGAGAAATTTTGGATGTGAGTTATGTGACGTAGAAGTCCGAGGAAACCATTTTGCCCACTGAAGTTGTGCTTGACGGTTACTTTTTTCGCGCTCGATTCGTAATTGTTCACAGCTGCGCCGGAGTTTTTTTGATGAACTCATTTTGTTTAGATCAATACGGTACTTAGCAAAATCTTAGAACAACACTATCAAGCTGTAGCAAATTGTGTCTACATCTTCGCCTACTATCAGAGTCTGCTCTGATGACATTATACAAAGAACGTTTATAGACTGCATGACGACCTCTTAGGTCAAAAGGTCAATTTCTGAATTTGACCTTTTGTCTTGTCATCGACCTGTAAGGTCGCCCTGCAGACGAAACTTCCCTCCTCCTACAAAATACTTTCGGAAGACACTCCGAACGATTTCTAAGCAGGGTATGAGATGGTTCAGCCACCTGCAGCTATCAACCCCCGGGTGATAAATCTTCAGCTTCTGTGAACTTCTGTGAACTGTGGTGACCACCGCCCACCGCAACCGACAATTAACAATTAGCAGGGAACGACCTATAGGTAGAGTTTCGGATTCCAAGGCGTGAAAGAGAGATACGATGACTGACATAGGCCTACCTAAAATTCCATATGGACGGGCGGTCCATAGACCAGCCGCACACAGCGATTAGAGACTTCAATATGTGTTATAATCTTATATAGACAGTATGTAGTGTGTATTAAATGATTTTCAGAGCAGTGTAAAAGTGAGCCAAACCCAAAGAAAGTTATAATTTCTTAACTTCTTTTTTTGTCTGCTCACCGCGGGCAGAAAGCATAGTAAATCACAAATTCCTCACGAATGATTCTGAAATTTGCGCCACTTCTAAACTTGCGCCCTGTGCCTAGGCACCCCCCTTTGTACGGCTCTGCCGATAATACAATTTCTGTGATTGCTTCTGTGCGTGTGTCACGGGGGGCGGGGAGCTTTTAGTTATGCATCCCCATATGTTTGGAATTCCCTTCCACTTGATATTCGGATGGCCTCTTCTCTAGATATTTTTAGGCGTCATCTTAAAACATATTTGTTTCCTCCTTAAGTCCTGGTGTTGCCCTGACTGATTTTTTGGTTTTTGACTTGGACCGAATCGACCCTCCTCGGCTACAGTCTACTCTGTCGATAGGCACTGCGGTTTGTGGTCTGAGGCGTCCCCGATGAACGCCTATGTGTTTGAACTGGACGATACAAAAAAATTAATTTTTAATTTGAATTTATTTTTTTGAATTGACATAAAGATTTTAAAACGACTTTGGTGGGGCATATGGCCTAAAAAAGGTTGGGAACCACTGCTATATAGAGTAAAACCTATGGGGCCGTCCATATAGTTAGCCTACAGTACGTACGCACCGAGGGGGTTGAGATTTAGGCGATTTTGCGTACGGGGGAGGTGGAGGGATCACGACGCACATTCAAATTTATAAATAGATTTAAGGCTGGTAGATTCACCCAAACATTTGATTTGAACAAAATTACTTTCTCACAGTCAAATAAAGGCAGTGGCGTAACGAGGGGGCGGGGGCACTTTGTTGACAGCCCCCGAAAGGGGGTTTGGGTTAAGGTTAACCCTAACCCTAAAAACGATAACGATGTGACCACTTTTTTGCATGTCAACATTATAAACATGGACGACGACCTTTTTTGCTTGTCAGCCCCCATATCAAGGATGCCCCCGGCCCCCCAAAAGTCACGCTACGTCACTGAACAAAGGGTCCCGACTATTGTTCCCACGGTTATTTAAATAGGGCCTAATATAAAAAACCTTTAATTTAATAGTAAACATTCTGTTAGTTCCCCATTAATTTTCACTCTGCTCATTGTTTTACTGTATAAGTTTTTTATGAGATTCACTAGCTTCTCTGGAATATCATGGTGCTTCAGTGCTTGCCATAGTTCTTCATGCTGTCAAATGCTTGTTTGAAGACAATGAAATTGTATATTTTCTTATTTGTTTCGCGAAATGATCAGAGAAAAGACAGAGCAATAAGAAACGATAATTGAATCAATACAGAAACGAAGACTTAAATGTTTGGTCATGTGGAAAGAATGAAGGAAGGAAGAATACCAAAGAAAGCACTATACAACTATGTTGAAGGGAAAAGGAGGACCAAGAAAAACATGGATAGAAAACTTAAAAGAGGATGCAGAAGAAATGCAAATGAACTTAATCCAATTGACCAGAGCAGCAAGAGACAGACAGAAGTGGAAGGAACTCATTCAGACCCATCGTCCAACCCAATAGGGAAAGACGGAAGGAAAGAAAGAAGAAATTTTATCGTCTGGCCATGATGAAGTATAGGTCTATGCTCGTAAATGGTTTAATCAGCAACATGGGTAAATTTTTTCAAAGATTAAGATAAATCTGTCCCCAATTACCACCAAACATCACGTTTAATTCTTTTACTCATGCTCGGCGCCAAAAAAATTTTCTACCTCTGCTGACGGTGAATGCATTTTCCTGTCACAGTGGGGGGGGAGAAGATTGACTTCCCTGGCTGGGATGTCAGTAGCCACCTCAGTGGGGGGGTGTACTTGGGCAGTGGGGGAGGGGAATCCCCCCCTCTCCCTACAAATCGCGCCCTGTACACTACTTAAATTAGAATAACCACAGAGAACTTACAAACCCCAATGTACAACTTAGTTTCTATTATATAAGAAAGTACATATACAGTGTACCTGCATATCATAATTGGATTCTAATCTATTGTGCTTCAAAAGTTTAAGAAAAAAGTAACACCAAAAAAGAAATCAATATTATTAAAAAACTGAAACATAATGAAGTTTAGGCACTAATCTACAAAGGCGTTGCATTGATGTGGCATCAAAGAATTTATGCAGCCTAAGTACCAAAAGATAAGTGATAATCACTAAACACAATTTACATCTTAAAAATGAAGAACTTAGCAACACAATTTCAATTCATAATTTAACAAATATGATTCCCATTCATGTAAAGTCATACATGGTTATTTCATTGCAAGATATAACTTTGACTGTGTTCCATTACTTAATAAATTTGGGTCATTTAGTATGAAAACGCCGACTTGGATCTTTGGCATGGTCAAGAAGCAACTGGCAAGGTGCAAACATGTCACCATAAACACGCTGGAATTCTTGCAATTTGGAAACGAGCTTATCTGCACCAAAGATATCAACAAAACGGAAAGGACCTGCAACAATAAACAAAGATACAGAGAAAAAATTGCACAACTGAACAGTAATGCAAACATATTCCAGAATCATCAAAATAAAGAGCAGTTATATTTTATCTGATGAGATGATTATGATATTACAAACTCATGGAGAATAGGAGGAAAATGACTGTAAACTCTCTGATAGAGCAAGACACATAAAGAAGAAATTCATGGCAAATGATCATTTACGACAAGAGCAATAATTGTAATAAGGGCCCATCCATTTAGTATGCACACAAAAAGGCATATTTTCACTCCCCTCCTCCCTGTTGCACACTGTACATTTTATGGGACCCCCCCTATGCGTACGCACAAATTAGCAACATCCGCACCATGGTTAAAAATTAATTTTCAGCCATAGTCACAAAGCATTCATTTACTATTAAATCATAGAGCTTTGTAATATCGTGTTTTATTTGCTATATGTAATTATTATTATTATTATTATTATTATTATTATTATTATTATTATTATTATTATTATTATCGTATGCTTCAAGTACTGAAAGAAGTCAGCCATTTGACTGCGACATCATTAGCTGAGTGTAATGTCTGAAGACCGCCATCCTCGAGTCTTGTTATAGGACAAGAGTCAACTATATGATTCATTGTTTGCACTTCACCGCAGATACACACACACACATATATATATATATATTTAAATTACCTCCCAAAAATGGTGGGAAGCCAAGACCAAAGACCATTCCAATATCACCCTCCAGCTGGAAAGTCACACAAAACAAAAAAGTTAAAAGACAAATTACCATAACTGTTCAGCAACATTAGCAATATTTTACACCTACCTCTTGTAACTTGAATGAATGAATGAATGATAGCGTTCTCATATAGCGCCTCTTCAGTCTTAATATATAAAAAACCACTCCGAAGCGCTCCCGCTGCGTTAAGTACTGTCGACATGGCAAAGCCAAAGTCAGAAGCACTTTTAACAGCGTTGACGCCTTTGCGGATCGGAAGATGATCTTTAATATCCACTCATATGGTAAAAGGGAGTTCGCCGTCGTCATGAAATCCGGTGGTGAATTCCTTAAGAGAGCGACCTTCCACAGGATGTTCCCAACACAGAGACGCCGATGAATGACGGAAAAAGATGTTGATAGACCGCTAGATGGTAGACGGAATTCACGACATGGAAAAGTCCGGCGTTGAATTCTCATAGACGGTCTTCCGTAAGAATGATCCGCCACCGAGTAGGTTCCCGTCACCGAACTCGTCAGATCCAAAGAAGATGGAAAATTCCGGCGAAGACGTGGAGAAAACAGTCGATCGAGTCAAACAATTGCCGAGAACTTGGTGCGCTTATAGACCAGGAAATCTGATAAGCTGAAATAATAAAACTGGAAACCATATCATGAGATCAAATTCCTTAAGTATTTAGTTGTCATCCCATTGCTTTTCCATATTGTTATATCTGCTTGTCTCAAATCATTTATCCATACTTTGTGTAATATGCTTGCACTGCTTTACTATACTGTTGGGCTGCCATTAACATATTTGCTTTACAATTCAATTGTCATCTACCGTTGTCACAATAGATATCTCATCCTCAGGTTTCCAAAATTCTTTGTTATTGGCACCAAGTATGTTCACTGAATCATCTCCTTGTTCATCACACATTCAAAGTGGCTGATTCACATTCATCAAAACCATCACACTGTTATATACCGGTATTCAGTTTCCCTTCAATTTCTGTTATCCAAAATATTGTATCAAATGTAAGCACTAGAACAGTCATAGCTCTGTATTTTGGCTTATGCAATGCTTTTTGAGCATTTTGCAGATGAATAAAGAATAAAAGCAGAAAGTTCTAGAGTATAGGCAATTAGGCAATAGGCATATCTTACAGAAGAACACTTTCTCAAGGATTCACCACTGGATTTTGTCAGACAGCAAACCCCTTCATACCATTTGAGTGGATTTTCAAGATCAACATTTTCCATTCCGCATTGACATGAAAATGCTATCGACAGCACTTTTAACTTTGGCCCTTACTACATTACGGCACTATATAAGTTATCATCATCATCATCATCATCATCATCATCATCATCATCATCATCATCATCATCATCATCATCATCATCATCATCATCATTGCTCTCTGCCATAAACATTTCCAGGCCTTTTTGTCTGATGTCAGTTTCCTTCCTTCTGCATTTATCAGTGGTTTTTCTTTCAGGCTTTTTTATGTTGTCTACCAATTTTTTCTGGGCCAGCCTCTTCCTTTTTTTACATTCCTTGTATGTGAAGAGTGTTTTTTATGAAAGTTTTGAGTGTTCAATCCTGTGTACATGTCCATACCATGTTAGCCTCTTTTTTCTGATTTTGTTTATCCTCTTTTTTCTGATTTTGTCCATGATGGTATTCTTTCACCCAAACTGCTGCCATATATCTTTAAGTTTTTAAAGTCTGCTAACTCCAAATAGGCAGCTCATTTTGGCAATGAGCAGTCTTTTTTCATCTTCTCTTTTTGTGACCCAGATTTCTGATACACATAGTATTTGTGGAATGACAATGGTGTTGTAGATTTGGATTTTGTGTTTAATTTCTTTAGAGTTCCAGATGCACTTCAGTCTTCCCATTGTCTGCAGTACTTTTGCTATTTTTTGTTTGACGTCTTCTTGCTTTTTTACGGATTGGGAATGATAATGATTGGCTTATATTATTTACATCTGGAAACTTTACATTACAAATATTTTCTCCATAGCACTTTACATCATTGTTTAAGTATTTGGCTGCTATTTTGTGTATGGTCTCAAAAATTATGATATTCAGGGTTGGTGAAAGGATACATTGCTATCTTGTTCCTACTTCTGTCTTGAACCATTTTGTTAGTTCATGTTCCACCATCACTGCATTTTCTGCTTTTTTATAAGCCACTTGGATTAGGATTGTTAATTTTTCTTTGATTCTCAATTTTCTTATTGCTTGTCACAGTCCATCATGCCACACTGAATCAAGAGCTTGTTTGTTGTCAATAAAATTAATGAAGCACGTGTGGTTAGTTTCAATATATATATTTCCAAGATTTGTCCTAAAATAAACACAGTCTTACCACATTATGCCGCCCATTCAGTCCGGGGTTCTATTTTGGCAAGGGGCGCGGGGCCGGTGGTGACATAATGAGGGCAAGTCAATCGAGTAATCCCTTTGTCTCTTTTCCCTCCCCTGCACCAATTAGAGCCCACAGCTGTTAAGCAATTGCACAGATTGTGCCTCTCTTTCTCTCCCTCCATTTGTCTCCACCTCTCTTTATCTCCCTCCTCTCCTCTGTCTCTTGCCCTTTCTCTCTGATGGGAGCCCCTATTAGAACTGACCGCTAATCAATTGCACAGATGGGACCTCTCTTTCTCTCCATCTCTTCGTCTCTATCTCTCTTTATCTCTCTCTACTGTCTCTTGCCCTTTCCCTCTAATGTAATTCCCCCCATTACGGGCAATTGACTTACTGTGGAACTACCAACACTCAACCATACTGGCATAAGGCAATGGTATGGACAGATTTCCTCCATTTATTTGTATCCATTGGCAAATGAGAAGGCAAAGATTTCATGGGTGGAAACAATTTTGTCTCAGTTTAGGCTTGGTGAAGGCAACAAACAGGGGCGACATAAAGAGGGAAATTACATGTGAGGACATCTATTCTGGGCCTTTCATTGGTGAGAGGTGAGTTTGGTGAGAAAACAAGGGGCGAAATAATGCAGGAAGACCGTAGTTGGTCAATTGTGCTTCTTTCTGGTCAAAATCCTGCTTGTTCTTCACCAAGTACTTCTTCTACATATGCACTTATTCTCCTCTGGAGTACCATATTTTCGGCCAAATAAGATGCGTGTTATACGATTTTTTACACAATTAACCCCCTTGGTGCATCTTATATCTGCGGACGTCTTATCCAAATTTTTTGGAACACAAAGAACTGGCCTCTCTGTCATCATCAATAAATAAATCCAAGACTAAGTACCGTATTATCTCAGGTATAATACGCATTTTCCCCCCAAAAAAATGCTAAAAAGTCTGGGTGCGTATTATGCATAGGAATAAATTTTTCTCCACTCTTCAGTCAAACGCAGAACCAACGCTATGGTACTTTCCCGTTATCCGGACCCCAGTGAAGTGTAATGGTTGTTCGGACGGGAACCTGACCTTAACACTGACCATAACTCGCTAGAAATGGTACCAGAAGTGGGGTCATTTATTTGTGACATTGGAGCAGAGAAGATTCGTTTAATATACTTTGCTAATGTCGTGGAAGGTTATTGACATGGTTTTTATACCGAAGAGGCTATCTGTAAATTCGCTAGAAATGGTACCAGAGTGGGATCATTTATTTGTGACATTAGAGCAGAGAAGATTCACTACATATGGTACCAGAAGTGGGGAGCTATTATTATATGGTTTTCAAAATTTCAGGTGCGTATTATACATAGGTTTAAAGATTTTTGCATTATGATCAATTACGAAACTCAGGGTGCGTATTATACACGGCTGCGTATTATACCCGAGATAATATGGTAAATGCAAGCAGAAACGGTGGAGGAAAATCCTTCCAATTCAAGACAATCTCTGTCTGTCTGTCTGTCTGTCAGTCTCTCTCTGTATGTCTCTCTCACTCTCTCTGCCAGCAGCCACATTTAAGTGAATGAGGATTGTGATTATTCAGGATTCTGAATAGATTCCGTAATTAAATAGTTAGGCAACTTATGTGTAGACATAATATGACGGTCTAAGACGGCAGAGGGAAGCCCTTCCAATTCAAGGCAATCTCTGTGTGTGTGTGTGTGTCTCTCTCTGTCTGTCTCTCCATTTCTCTGTCTATATCTCACTCTGTTTATATCTCTGCCGGCAGCCACATTCAACTCAAGGCTCTCTCCCTCCCTCCTCTCTTTCACCCTCTCCCCTACCATCTCTCTCTCTCTCTCTCTCTCTCTCTCTCTCTCTCTCTCTCTCTCTCTCTCTCTCTCTCTCTCTCAACCGGCAGCAACCAACATGGAAATAAATGAAAGATGATTGTAATTGATCGGGTTACTGAACAAAGATTTAGTGTTAGATGCTTAAATTAATTATTGATATAGGTCTATTCTAGCATTATGACAGTTGACAAAACTCCTTCCAATTCAAGACTCTCTCTCTCTCTCTCTCTCTCTCTCTCTCTCTCTCTCTCTCTCTCTGTCTTTGTCTCTCTATCCCCCTCCCTCTCTGTTTGTCTCTCTGCTGGCAGCCACATTCAACTCAAGTCTCTCTCTTTTCATTCCTGTCTATCTCTCAGCCGGCAGCCACACATAGATGAAAGAGGGCTGTAATTAGGTAGGTTACTGAATCGAGATTTAGTATTACAGCAGATGTTTAAATGATTTATTTGAATTCAGGATGTTTCATCTCAGGACGATTCATCTCAGGATGATTCATCTCAGAACGATTCATCAGGAGGACTATTCATCTTAGGACTATTCATCTCAGGACGATTCATCACCCTAACTCTAACCCTAACAACTTTATCCAAGATGAATAGTCCTAAGATGAATAGTCCTAAGACGAATAGTCCTCCTGATGAAACCTCCTGAGATGACCCTGGTTGGGTCATAAGTCTGATTCACGTAGGGTCGGTTGTGGGGTGCCTCAAGGGTCAGTCCTGGGGCCGCTCTTGTTCATACTTTACGTGGCCGACATCTGTCGTGTCATTGAAGGGTGTGGGGTTACCCCTTTTGCCTATGCCGACGATGTGCAGGCGCTTACTTCATGTCTCCCATCTGAAATAGATGGGGCCATATTTCGCATCTCCACCTGCATCTCCTTGGTTCGGCGGTGGGCCGATGAAAACCGGCTAGCGCTAAACCCGACCAAAACGGAACTGCTTTGGTTTAGTAGCCCGCAGGGCCAACACCTGATGCGACGTGAGTCGGTCTGGGCTGACGGCGTGGAAATAGTCCCAAAAACCGAGTTGCGGCTTCTTGGAGTACTGATTGATGAGACCCTCTCGTTCTCGGGGCATATCGCCAATGTCTCCAAGCTGGGATTCTTCCATCTGAGAAGGCTAAAAACCATCCGCCGGTATCTTCCTATACCTGATACCATCAGTTTGGTCCGTGCACTGGTCCTGTCGCGCATTGACTATTGCAATAGTGTTTTATTGGGTCTGCCTACGACGAGACTGAACTCCCTCCAATCTGTGATTAACACAGCCGTGCGGCTAATATTCGGTCTGAAATGGAATGCCCATGTTTCACAGCCACTGAAAGATCAACTCCATTGGCTGAAGATTCCGGAGCGCATTGTGTTGAAACGGTGCTGGCTCACGTTTCGGACACTTTATGATCCGCACTGTCCTACCTATCTTCGTGACTTGATTCGACCTGCTCCGTCAGTACAATACCGTTCCCAGCTTCGGTCGAGGAATTGCAATCCGCTGCTTGTCCCCCCTCCGGCTAGGACTCCTGCCCTCGGGGACAGATCCTTTCGGAGAGGCAACCCAATCCTGTGGAACACCCTGCCAAGGGTGGTCACCATGGAGACTTCGCCAGGAGCGTTTTTGAAGAACATGAAGACACACCTGTTTAAAGTTTCTTTTGGTTGTTAGATGCCTTTGACTTTAGCCTTAGCTATGCGTACGGCGTCGAATAAATCGTCCTGAATAATAATAATAATAATAATGAATAGTCCTTGAAATGAATCCTCCTGACATGAATCGTCCTGAGATGAAACGTCCGGATACCGATTGATTTAGGTCTATTGCAGCATTATGACAGTCAGTAGACCGAACCCCTTCTAATTCAAGGCAATCTTTCTTCCCCACCCCTCCTCTCTCCTATCTCTTGCTCTCCGCAGGCAGCCACATTCAGGTGAGATAGGATGGAAATTAACCAGGTTACTGAAAAGAAACTCGGTATTTGACTCTCTTGGTGCGTCTTATATTTGGGGGCGTCTTATCCATAATTTTTCAAACACAAATCATCAAAACTTGCATCTTATAATCGGGTACGTCTTATACTTGAGTGCATCTTATACTTGGTTCTGTCTTTTATGCGCAAAAATACGATACTTTAGATAAGACCTTCCCTGGGATGCTCAGGAGTAATTCCTCAATAATAGTTGTAATCCACTTTATCTCCTTTTCTTCTGTATATAGGTATAATAATTCCTCTACTCCAGTCTTCTGGCACAGACTCTGAATAGTATATCTTATTTAGTAGCGGATGAAATGTATTCACTATTGTGTCGCCTCAGGCCTTTATTACTTCTGCTGGGATATTGTCAATTCCTGGTGCTTTATTTCTTTTTCTATCTTATATAAGTCATCTTGGAAAAATAAAAATATATCAGCAGCAAACGTTCAATAACAGAGTTGTCTGTGTAAGGGTCAGAATGCTAAACCAGAGCAATATAAATGTCAATAGAACAGTTTTAAAGCACAGGACGGCAAGAAGTTGCTTTTAATTGACACTTCACTATTTGTAAAATGTTGCATTCACATCAATTTTTACTGTCAAAAACTCACAGGATTGGCCAAAATTCCTTCCTGAAGGCAAAGAACAGCTTCATTGGTGAAGCGACCGAGAAGACGAAGACGGAAATCTTCATCACTTAATCTGTAAACAGAGAGTCAAATCATAACTTCTAACTGAATCAGTTCTTTAACACTCTCCTTTAAAAGGATTATGACGATCAAAAACAGAAGTACTAAGAATGCCATAAAAATATAACTAATATTACAATAATAATAATAATAATAATAATAATAATAATAATCCTACACTGGGCGTGAGGCAAGGCTGCGTCCTGGCCCCAGCTCTATTCTGTGTTGCAACAGACTGGATTCTAGACCACATGACCACAAAGCCAGTCATCGAAATCGGCTCCCACCGTTTCTCAGACCTAGTGTATGCCGATGATACCTCACTCCTTTGCCCCCGGGAACAGACATTGAAAATGTTCTGAGAGGCTTTAATCAAGCTGTTGCCCACCCTTGGTCTGAAAGCCTTGTGGTCTATGACCAAATTGCAGAATCTAGGAACAGGCCCTTCGTCTACTCCAGTGTCCCTAGATGGTGTAACAGTCGAACCAACAGATGAGTTCACTTACCTGGGCAGCATAGAATCAACCAGCGGCTACTGCCGACCAGACCTGAAAAGTTGCATCAATATTGCCTCCTCAGCAATGTACTCACTTCACAAAGTCTGGAAAGATAAGCACCTTCCATTGGCTTTCAAAACTCGCATCTACCAAACACTCATTCTATCAGTACTCTTGTATACAACCAAGACCTGGACCATGCTGTTGGCAGATGAGAAAACCTTGGAGGTTTGTTTTTGTATACTGGACTATTTATATAGCGCCGTAAACATAGCATAACCAAAAACAAGGGTACTTTACAGGGGGCATGACTCCCTAAACAGATGGCTTTTCAGTCTGTTTTTGAAGATGGGCCGAGCTTTGATCTTCCTAAATTCAGGTGGGATGGTATTCCACTGGAGTGGTCCGCCTCGGGAGAAAGCACGATCACCGAGGGTTGGAATCTTTAGCGGTTTCAGGACAGCAAGGTCAAGAGAGGATGCTGATCTCAATGTCGACCGTCTAAGTGCGTCGCTAATGGGTGTCAGGAGTTGCTCCAAGTACTTCGGACTGGCTTGGTCAGTGATGATGCCGTGAATTATAGGCATCTTTTAAAGATGATTCGCTCCCGAACTCAGAGCCAGTGGAGACTGTCTCTCATAAGAGGTGTTATGCTCACCTGGCAGTAGATTAGCCTGACAGCGACGTTTAGGATAGTCTGGATTTTGGATATTAAGTAGTCTGGAACACCATAAAAGAGACTGTTGCAGTAGTCGATGGCGGAGATCACCGTGGCGAGAACACACTGTAAGGTGACAGAGGTGAAAAATGTTTTCCTGACATCCTGGAGCCTGCGGAGTTTGTACACGCAGCTCTTTGTTAGGTCTGCGATGTGATCTGCGAAGGAAAGTGAAGTGGTAAGTGTGAAGCCAAGGAGTTGAATATTATCGACCGGCTCAATCGCTTCTCCAGCGTCCTGGAATGGAGACCAGTCAATCAGATGTAGCCTGCTGGGGGCAGCAAACCAGATAAATTTTGTCTAACCAGGATTTAGGAGTAGTCTGTTTTCTAGCATCCATTTTCGTATGGCATCAAAGCAGTCTACAAATCTGTCTTTCGCAGCTGATAGATCATTGGGCGTTGTCGCCAGGTAGATCTGGCAATCGTCGGCATATGTGTGGTGGAGTACGCCATGTGCCTCGATCAGCTTTCCTACATCCATGATGTAGAGTGTGAAAAGCAGCGGTCCGAGGACCGAGCCTTGTGGGACCCCGCTGATCATTCATTCATTCATTCATTCATTCATTCATTCATTCATTCATTCATTCATTCATTCACTGACAATTTCTATAGCGCTGTAACAAGGCTGAGGCCCACAACAAAAGTGCTTTGACATCTCAATGACTATACCCCAACCTAAACAAATGCGTCTCTAGGCTCTTGATGAAGTGCTCAGCAGTGTCGGCCATGGTGACGTCATCGGGAAGAGAGTTTCACAAGATAGGATTACCACGTGTAAAGGATCTCTCTCCAAACTTAGTAGTCTTGGAGGGAGGAGGAACATGAAGTTTAACCCCACGACTCGAGCGGAGTGACGCCCTCCTGTCATTGCACTGCAGTCTCTTTATGAGGGAGGCA
This sequence comes from Metaphire vulgaris, assembly GCA_018105865.1. Taxonomy (NCBI): domain Eukaryota; kingdom Metazoa; phylum Annelida; class Clitellata; order Crassiclitellata; family Megascolecidae; genus Metaphire; species Metaphire vulgaris. The sequence goes on from JACLAT010000062.1 coordinate 58,609, forward strand.
AGGTACTCCGGACAACACGGGTCGTGCAGCGCTCTGTAGGTCAACCAGCATCTCTTAAACACAATCTGCTCAGGGACTCAAAGCCAATGAAGACGATACCTGAGAAGTGGTGTTACATGCCCGCACCAGCGACATCCGAACACAATCCTCGCAGAGAGATTAAGAACAGACTGCAGGCGTTCCAGTTTGCTAACCGGGAGGCCCCATAGGACACTATTACAATAGTCAATCCTCGTTAGCAAGGCCTTGACCAAGTGTACCACTCCGGATACAGGCAGATATCGCCAGACTGATCGGATTCTTCTCAATTGATATTGGCATCGCCTGATCACATCGTTTAAGTATGGCTCAAATGACAGAGTCCCGTCAAAGAGTACCCCCAACAGCCACACGCATTCAGAGGGGATCAACATCGTGGGATCAGATGTGGCCCGATTTATGGCCACGAACTGGCAGCAGTCACTAAGGTCAGAAGGATGATGTGGTCGACCGAATCGAACGCGGCCATGAGATCCAAACTTGCAAGGTCAACCAGTTTATGGTTGGCAACAAGCTCAATGATGTCATTAAGAACTTTTAGCAGTGTGGTCTCGGTTGAGTAGTGACTCCTGTAGGTCGACTGTAACTCAGGCAGAAGATTATTTTCGGTCAAGTAGGCCACTATTTGACCGGAGACTATCCTTTCAAGCAGTATGGACAGAAATGACAGGTTCAATATGGGCATATAACTGGCTGGATTGGATGGATCCAACTTAAGAGCCTTCTGGCAAGGTCTGACAACGGCATTCTTCCAAGGTGTTGGGAAGTGACTGGACTCAAGTGAGACGTTCAACGGATCTGTCACAAAAGGAGCGAGTGGATTAATGCACTTTTGTAGCAGCCAAGTTGGGAGTGGGTCCAGGAGACACTGCTTTAGAGGTGCTTCATGGACTAATCGAGTGACATCGGTGATAGTGACTTTCCTGAAGGTAGCAAATTTCTGCATAGTGGTGTTGAGAAGAAACTATGGAGGACCGGCGGTCGTCTTGGTGCGAACTTTGTGTCGACTTTTGCCTCAATATGGGTGTGGAAGTCCTCAGCACTAAAAGACAAGGTCTTTTTTTGAGACGGGAAACCAAAGATGTTATCTAAAGTCTTCCAGAATTGCCTACTTTTCAACATAAAAAACCTGCCCTCATCCTTGGAATCCGCTGGCATAACTATGTAACCAACACCGACATCCTCCTACAAACTGGAGTCCCACCGCTCCAGGACTCCATTCGTAAATACCGTCTAGCACTCATCAGGCAAGTAGCTCAGCTAGAAGCCACCACTCCAGCTAACCAGATCCTGCGATGCTGTGTTGACCTATCGTCAGGTGTTCTGAAAGATGCCACATGGAGACGCAAGCCCAGACGTTTGAGAAAGAGATGGCTCGACCAGCTTCAGCAACAAATTGGTTCTACTCCCACTTCTCTATGGGAACAAGCCATCGTGCATGGCCATGGCAAAGTGGTGACGTAACAGCCCTTGCCGGCTACGCGTTGATCATGATGACTGGATGTTTTTCACAAAAATCTTAATTCTTGCAAATTCTTCCCACTAATTCATGCCACTCACCCACTACCATGTCCTTGCCACTAATCCTGTTCTTTGGATTTTGACTTCTGATGTCTTATTACTGCTAAATTCCAAAAAATATTTCAAATAACATCAATGGCCATCCATTAAAATTTTCAAATCCATTACCACTCTGGCCATTTATTTCTTAAACACATTTTAAAATATTTAAAATACTTAAGATTTTTAAACTTTAGGTTAAGAAAACATTTCAAAAATGATATTAAAGGTCAGATGTAGTAGCCATTTGTGTTTAGTTTAGACTCAATGGTGCCTACAATGTCAGTAGATTGACTTTGTGATAAATCTCAAAACATGAAACTGCACACAAAGCATCATCACAGTCACTGAACACATGTCTCGTCTCTTTCCTCACTTTCTTCTCACTGGCAATGCAATTGAGAGCAGCAGACTTTGCAACATTTCGTGCTTGCTTGCATTCGTTAGATAGAATTATGTTTGTAAAGTGTTTCACAGTGAGACGATGTGGATTGGAGTCAAAAGACAGTCAACTATTCTTTTGGAATCTGGTTTTTGGTGCTCCTCAAGATGTCTTTCCACCAGGTTGATCCTGAACTGGAGGTGACTGATTTTTGATACATGGTTATCTATTCAGCATCACCTTCCACTAGCATGTCACACCCTTGAATTAAAGAGTCATGAAGAAAACTTTGTCACTGCCATATTGGCAAAAGAAATTTCACTATTTACTATTCCTAGAGAAGCAATGAAGAGACTGAGTTTTGATTACAATATTTGATATATTGATTGATTGCATTTGGAGAGTACGGTAGATAGTTACTGAAGCCATATATATATATATATATATATATATATATATATATATAATTTTATATATAATTTTATATATATATATATATACACCGTATATACTGTGATAAAGTCGATCCAGTATAAAGCGATTCTAGATTTTTGGGATTTGAAGGTGTCTAAGCTCATTGACCCGGCTATAAGTCGAAGTGACGTCACCGCGGCGAACCCTCTTGAGGTGATAGTGAGAGTCGGAACAATGGCGGACGTGAAGTGGGCATGTGGCGGCAGCGGCACCATTGTTTTGATTGAAAAAATGCGTTTTAGCTTTGAACTATCGAGAAACTGAACGATTTTGACATTCCCAGATTGATTCCTGACGATTAAGAAAATTTTAAACCTGCTATTCGCTCATTCTTGACAATATAAAAATCTTAATTACCGGTAATCTTGAATTTTTTATATTTATGTAGCACCAATAATTAATTAATATTTATGTGGCACCTATAAATTACCAATCTTAAAATCGCTGATGTCAACTTTTATTTAGATGCCGTAGCGTATGTTGAAAATAATTAATTACGCAAAGAGTTAGCTAAATTAATTATTTTCGACATCCTATGTATGGAAACTTTACCCAACAGTTAGTGCCTCGCGTATAAGTCGAGGTCAGGATATATAACCTGTGAATTGGCCTTAAATTTCTCGACTTTATCACGAATATATACGGTATATATTAATGCACAAGTATAAATAGAACAGACTTCTGCTTCGGTGGAGATGCATAGCGTTTCATAATTTCCAAGGCACCCGGATTTTCTTCACGACTCTTTGAATTTGCTTCATACACAAAAATTCCTTTTCCTGATTTGCGTCCTACAGATTATGAAATTTTGAAACAAAATCATGTACACACCTGATAAGCAACAACAACATTACCATCAGCTCACATCATCCTGCAAGAAAAATGTAAATTAAAAAGACTATAATGGGTTTTCTGTCTTGTACGTGGTACCCTGACATTTGCGCGTCTGACATCTGCGTGATCGACATTCGCATGACAATAAATGCACTAACGTAAAATCGACAAATGCACACAAACACGTGACAGACAAAAGCATGTATTTTGAGCAAAATATGTCTACGCTCCAATATAATAATTGCGCTATAAATATAAAGGATATGGTTAACCCTATCCCTAGCCTCTAACCCTAACTCTAATTCTAACCCTACAGTAATTATCATGCAAATGTCGGCGCGCTAAAGTCGGCGCACAAATGTCAGCACGCTAATGTCAGGCGTGCATTTGACGAGACACGCTTCTAAGTAATTACTTCATGCAGTTGCAACTACAATACACTGTTCATACCCAAGTATCCTTTGGCAACCATTTCTTTAAGAAGATTGGTCTCTTGAGTGCCAAAACCAAATCGCGAACCAAAAACACCAGATATATAATCTGCAATGTGAGCACCAACATCAATTCCAACTTCATCGATCAAAGTGGCTGATCCAACTGGAAAGCCAATCGCCTTCGTTCTAGAGTCCATATCTTTTGGTGCAATCCCTTCCTAAAAATTATCATAACTCCAACATTATAGAAATTCAGTAAGGCCAATGATCTCCAGTACCCACATATCAGTAAGCATTATTGCATGGTCACATGATCTCTATTTGACCTCCAACATAATAATAATAATAATATTATTATTATTATCATTATTATTATTATTACCAGACAATTTCTTCAGCACAATAGACAAGACTAAGGTCCAAGACAAGAGCACTTAACAAGTGGAGTCAAAACCTATCTTAAATAAATATGTTTTTAGGTTCTTGCGGAGAGATTCGTCTGAGGCTGCCTTCTTGGTCACAACATCAGATAACTCGTTACGTTGGATCAGGTTAGCCTTGAAAAAGGACCTCTCACTAAACATGGGGGTCTTCGAATGCGGGGGGATTATCAGTCTCGTTTGTTGGCCCAACCGGAGCCGCAATCTCCACTCATTCTCGGTTGTTCACTGGACCTGCGCAGTAAGGTATTCCGGACAGGACGGGTCATGAAGTACGCGGAAAGTGAACCAACAGCATTTGAAGACAATCCGCTGTCGAACACGGAGCCAGTGGAGGTGGTCCCGCAGCAACAGTGAGATGTGGTCACTCCAACGGCAGCCGAAAATGACTCGCAAGGCCAGGTTCATCACCAACTGCAGGCGACACAGCTTGCTATCCGGTAGGCCAAGCAGGGCACTGTTACAGTAGTCCAACCTTGATAGTACAACCGCCTGGACCAACTGTATCACAGCGCTTACCGTAAGGTAGCGTCAGACCTGCTTGACTCTAAGTATCTGATAGTGGCAGCATCAAACTACACTGTTCACATTATATTATATATTATATTGCATCTGCAGTTCTACCTCAAATCCTGCTACTAGAAAATTTGTGTGCATGTCCTAAAGTAGCAAGGTCAAATTCTTAGTTTTTCTAGCAGATGATTTTGCCACAGCAACGAATGAAGGTCATGAAAAGAAAAACAAAAACAAAAATTGAAATGAAAATTTCCAAAATCCTGATAAGTAAACAACAATTCTAACGTAGCTTATACAAAATGCAATTGCGAATACACATCTCAAATTCTTAATAGTCTTTCCATTCTCATAAAGTATTCAGCAATTTGACACAACAAATTGCAAAACAGAAAAGAAAAAACTGGTTAAAAATGATTGATTTTGGTTCTTTTATGGTTCAACAAATAGCCTTTTGTTACTCTTGAATTACTTAAGGCAGATTTCCTGACCAAATTTACACAAATACACAAATAAAATTCATTGAGCCAACTCAATTAGAGTTCACAGTTTAGACTGTTTTTCTCTTTGTTTAATCAATTTTAGAAATTGGAAAATATATCCTTCAATGGTAATGAAGTCCCAAGGAAACTATCAATAGCTTTCTTGACAAAAGTAGTGTAAAAAATGCAGTTTATAAAGAGCAAGCAGCTCCTTCCTTGTAAGCAGTCTCAAAGCAGAGAGCTCAAAGTTCAGCACCATTCAGGACTCTTCTCTTGCAGATCTTGGAAATTAATAAGGTCAGGTCAGGTCTTCATCCTCCAGCTGTATACAGTTATTGAGTTCTCCACGACATCTCTCCAAAGTTTTCTGTCCTTTGCTATTTCTTTTAAAGCCATTCGGTGTCTTCTGTCAGTTTTTCCGTCGAGATTCCTGCCATGCCATGTGCCATGAGCCCTGCCATGTGCAGCTCTTCCAATCCATCCACCCATCGTCTTTTCGGTCTTCCTTTAGATCTTCTCCCCTCTGGTTTGTAGTTGAAAATTCGTTTTGGGTTTCTTATTTCTTCCATTCTGAGTATGTGTCCAGACCATTTCATTCTTCTCTTTCTGATGACTTCCATGATGCTCGGTTGCAGTGTTCTCTCTCGTAACTTCTTCATTTGTTATATGCTCTTTGTATCCAATCCTTAGTATTCTTCTAAACCATTTTTTATGTTACTATTATTTTTTCTCCAATTCTTTTTTTATGGTCCAAGATTCACATCCATATATTAGTATTGGTATTACACAAGTGTTGAGAATTCTTAGTTTTGTTTTCATCCCAATGTCAGGTCTTTTGAAAATTGTGGTATTTAGCTGTTGAATTTAGATCCTGCCATTGCTATTCTTTTGATCTCCAAGTATGAACCTCCCTCTGCTTCCAATTCACTTCCATTGTAAACGAATTTCTTCACCATTTCAATTTCTTTTCCATTGTGTGTTACTATTGGTCAATCTCCCACTTTCTTTGTAATTGGCATTATTATTGTTTTATAAGTGTTTATTTGCAATTCAAATTTTCCACTCTCTGTTATTTAGGTCACTGTTAATTTTACAATCCTTGCTATTAGACATGTATCATCAACATATTCTGCATCACCTATATTTCCTGGCTTTAAAGATGTTCCCAACCCACTTGTATTTTCAATCCATCTCAAGATGTAGTCTAGTATAATGTTGCAGAGTATTGGTGATAGGATACATCCTTGTTTAACTCCTGTTGTCATTTTGAACCACTCAGTTTCTTCTCTGCCAATTCTGATTCATGCCAAAACTGTGCTGTATAAATTTTCAATAATAATGTAATAATAATTAGTAAACCATCTACAAATATCTAGAACACAAGATAATAATCAGAAAATGTCCACACATACCTGCAGAAGTTTGAAGACTTCAGAAAAGAAAGCTGCTAAACAACGAGTTGTGAAAAATCCAGGACCATCTTTAACAACAATTACAATTTTCCCCTGTTTCAATCCAACTTCCACTGCTGAGGCTGAAAATTAACACACAATTGAATTAACCTTCTTAGAATATGATGAAACTCAGTTGAATGGAAAGCTCTGCTGGAAAATATAATACTCAGAATATGTCTACAGCAACAAAGTAGCAGCAGCAGATGTATAAATGCTTTATTCCAGGACAATTTATATAGCGCTGTACGCATGGTTTAAAATCCAAAATCAAAAGCGCTTTGACAACGCTGACATGTCAATGAAGGTGAGAAGGTGGCAATGTTAAAATCCACTGTGATGATGGAAAGAACTTTTCTGCCGTGAAGAAGTCCGGTGCAAAGTCCTTTAGAAGAGGTCCTTCAAGGAAAACTGTAGCCCCAATGACATGCCAACGAGGAGCGAAAGATGATGTTGAAAGTCCGCGAGTTGGTAGTAGGAGTTATCCACGCAGATGTAACCATCAGTGAGTTCCTAAAGAAGCGATCTTCCGCAAGAAGATAGTTCGTCGTTGTAATCGGCAAATCCGACGAAGATGGAAAATCCAACGAAGTCCGGAACGACAGCCAACCGTAAATCCGCCAAATTTTCACGCGGCAGCCAATACGGCTGACTTTGGTGCACACCCGACGAACGGCGACTGACTTGAACTTCCAGAGCGACGTGGAAAGGTAGAGGACAGCATAAGACACATCGGAACCGAAGAGCAGAAAGCAGTCCTCGCGAAGATGAAGGCTCGAGCGAAGTCCAGAACGACCGTCGATCAGTCGCATGGCACTACAACAATAGCCAACATGGCGACGTCCTGCACAAAGCGGTGAGACCGACTCAAGGCTTCCAAAATGACATGAAACAGTCGAGGACGGCTAAAACTCCTCAGAAAACCAACGGACTGGAAGAAATCCTCATCTCCGTCGCAAAATTCGCACACGGAGCGTCAGAAATTGCAAAGAACAACGACGAAACATGGCATGCACAAACGCATGCTGGCCGCCATAGAAAGCGCCAACCATAGAACTCCTTGCTTTAACTACATATTTAAGAAACAGAATGTCAAAACAGATGCATCCCAAAAGAATATCTAAATACTGCAAATGCTAAATGCATTTGAACATTAAATAACCATTTCTAGATGTAAGTGGTGCAGAACAGGGCCTCCGAGAGAATTTCCGGGCCCCTGTGCAAAAGGTAGTCATGGGCCCCTGCCCTCACAAGTGTGAACAAAGTGTTGATCTTTTTTTGCTTGTCGATATTTTTAGGTAGAATTTACCGGGCCCCTAACAAACAAGTGCCAGAAACCGTTGATCACTTTTTTCTTTTTCCTTTGCCGGTCTTTTTGTCTTTTTCTGAGATATTCAGGATGTTAGTTAAGACAAAGCTGATCAGCCTGGGCCCCCCTAAAATTTGCCAGGCCCCTGTGCTCTCACGATGATCACCTTTTTTTACTTCTCAGTCTTTTTCAGGGTTCAAGCTATTGTTAATGCATCATCATCATCGGGCCCGGGCCCCCTGCAAGCCACCGGGCCCCTGTGCATTTGCCCCCTGCCCCCCTCTCGGCAGCCGTGGTACAGAAAGAGTTACTACTAGACAAATAGACCTGCTTCAAACTTTACTGATTCAATTATCAAAGTGCAAAGAAAAATAATCCCTCAAGGCTAGAAAGTTATATAGTTTGAAAGGCTTTTAGGCAACATTACCAATTGTGTCTTGAGATGTTTTTTCAGTTGTGACAATTTCCAGCAGCATCATCTTATCAACAGGAGAGAAATAATGCATTCCAATGACCTAAACCAGGCATAATAGACAGCTAACAAATTAAATACATAACAAACCAGGCTACACAAAGATCACAATGTGATCATGATTTAGGACAAATATAGCCTAGTTTTTACAATTTTGAAGCAAAACACTCTTAATCATAAGATAAATAGATTCCAATTATATATATATATATAATTATATATATATATGTGTGTATGTATGTATGTATGCGTGTTTGTATATATAAGTGTGTGTGTGTATTAACACCTGTTACAGACCATATTAAAACAAAACAAATGAATACAGGATACAAATTCAGACAAAACTGCACAAATGAAAAACTTTCTAAGAATTAGAAATTCAAATATGAAAGCAACTCAGCTAATTTCATAGGAGCTAAAATATCGCTGTACATTACCTTTTCAGGTCGTTTGCTGGCTTCAGCTATCTTTGTTATTGGAAGTGCAGATGTATTTGAAGCAAAAACACAGTGCTCTGGAATGTACTACAACAAAACAACAAACCACTTTTACTATTAAATACATTCAATTAAAACCAGCATCAAGCAAATATTATTGCAAATTCCAGATTTAGGCAACCCTAGTTATACCGAAGCTAGAAGGAAGAACATCCAGACAACAGAGGAAAACTCTGGAAGAAATAGCAAAAGACCAAGATCAACGGTATTAGGATTTCGGTTAATAAAGGGTTAATGTCAATTAAAATTTTTGAAATCATTGCCAAAGTGCATTTTTAAAATTTTACTTTTTAATGGTAAATTTAAAAAGTACATGAGACCTAAGGAAAATATCTAAACTATGTTGCATTTAAGCTGCTACTTTTAAACCTTATGCACAGTCATTTAAAACCCCACACATTTGCATGAAAACCAGCACAAACAATGCTTGCACATATTGTTTTAGAGCACTGCCCACATAAAAAATATTATAATAACACATGCTTTTTCCTTAGAGGAAACATAGCTTCTAAAAATAAGTCAAGCATCCAAAAGTACAGTAAAACCTCTTTAGCTCGCCACCATTCGTCCGAGATCAAACTTTGGCGAGAGGTGAATTGGAAGCTTAACAAATACAATGCTCACTACTGAAACTATGGTGGGTTAGCCCCCCATGGGGGCGGGGATGAGAATTTTGGGTGCCCCACGGATACCTGTAGGGACAGGTCAGCTCATGATCAAATGGCAAGTTGCTACACTTCGTTTCATGTATAGACAGCAGGTCGGCCACGAGAGCCTGCAAAGTTGTAAAGGGAATGTCTCTAAGCTAGTATGCTGCATCGCATCGGTGTTTAGTAATGTTTATAATGCAGACCAGGGTACCTGCTGCAGATGTAATACAGCAGCATATACAGGTGAAAAGTTTTGAAAACCGATCCATTGTCTGCTGCCACGGGGACGGGCGGGGTTGGAGACAAAAGCCACGGGAGTGGGGTTGACCATCGCAGGACGGGGGCGAGGTTGGCGGGAGCGGCGTTGACTATCACAGGGAGGGGTCAGATTCTTGCTCCTCTCCCCCATGCAGACCTCTACCATAATCTCTTCACCTGTCATTAGCTGACAGGTTGATAGCTGATTATCAACACAGATAATAATATTATATTCATCGAGGAGGGGCATTAATTGTGTAAACAGTAGGTCGGGAGCTTGGCCTAAACAGTCAAACAGGTAACCAAAGTTGCAATGGCGAGCTAAAGAGGTAAAAATACATAGGCATGAAATTCTGAAAGTTGTGGTTAATTAGAAAAAAATCATTCCTTTAGACAACTCAAACCTGTTCTACTTCTTTGATGACAGCATGCTTGATCTTGATGTCCTCAAAAATGGCTTCAATAACCATATCCACATTGCCGAAATCCCTATATGCAAGAACTGGTTCAAGGTTAGACAGTGTCTGATCAGCTTCAAACCTAAAATGCATTCACAAAGATCACGAAATATTCAGCATTTGAAAATGTAAACTGATTGCAAATATCACTAAAAATGATTAAACACTGACGAGAGAAGTGACAAGCAATAGAAAATAATTATGCATTGAATATGGCAATAGAAAGTGCTTAAATGCCAACTTTCACAAATGCTTCTTTTGCCACAGCACATATTTTCATGACAATGGCAGACATCACTGTCTCAGTTTCGTGGCCTCCTGTATGGCTGGCATCGTAGCTATCAAATTGTGGACAACGACACATTTTATTAAACAAAGTACATTCAGCAATCACAGCCATCATCAACTTAATTTCGAATGAGTACTAAATACGAATGTCAGAAGAATGAAGATATCTTGCCCTATTTGAACGCACAGCAGTGAAACGTGGGAAAACCATCCCTCCCCAATTTGGTCCACCCATTTCTGCTGTTGAAACACTGAAATATACACCAATTATGAACTAAGAAAATGTAGCTAGGCTATTGTGTGTGTCATGGATTCAGGACAGTACCCTTGGAAATATGCCCAAAGATTGCACTGTTGACGTAATGGTCAAAATTTTCAACACCACGTTAAAAAATCTGGCTGACAGATTTGCTCTTCCTCACGTCATTCGCACCAAGGGACACCTACTGGAACCAATGCTCAATGAGGAGTGCAGGACTGCGAGACGCAAGTGCCGGAAACTTGAGCGCAGATATAAGCGCACGTGAAACGAGACTGATTGAGCTCGATGGGTCAAAGCCATGAGGACTAGGCGAGAACTGTTCCAGACCAAGAAAAATTACTACTGGGTCCAACGCATGCAGGCGGATAAATCACCAACCAGACTCTGGTGGCCTGTATCTCAATTATTGGCGCGGAAAACGATCACTGAGCATGACATGACGGCAATCTCTGCTGACATGTTTGCAGACTTTTCAGGAGAAGGTTGACAATGTCAGAGGATCAGTTGAAGACTGCCCACTGCCTCAAGAAGGGGCAATGACTGAGGTAAAGGTAAATAGATTTTCAAGTGTAACTCAGGAGGAAGTTAAACGGCTTATCTTAGTGTCTCCAACCAAATCTTCTTAACTTGATCCACTCCCAACTTTCCTGATCAAAGAGGTGATTGATGCTCGACTATTACTGCAATAGCCAATGCATCGCTCAAGCAGGAGTATCTGCCTATCTCCCAGAAGATATCGATTATTTCGCCGAAGCTGAAGAAGCGAAATTCAGATGCCGTTGTGATGTTAAACTACCGCCCCATATCTAATCTATCATTCTCATCAAAGATAATTGAACAGGTCGTAGCTAACCAGCCAACCTCCCCTGGAAGAAAACCATCTTCTGCCAACGGTTCAATCTGCCTACAGAAGCAACCATTCTACTGAAACAGCTCTTCTTCACATTCTGTCTGATGTGTTTGACGCAGCTGATGAAGGGAAGGTTGCTGCGCTTGTCCTTGATTTATCTGCAGCTTTCAACTGCGTGAACTATAGTATTTTTTCCATAGGCTGGAGAAACGTATCAGGATAAGAGGTCAGACCCTTGCATGGATAAAATCCTATCTCACCGACCAAGTGATGCAAGTCCAGTATGGTGGTAAGCTGTCAAGTAACAGGCCAGTGCCCTGCGTTGTACCGCAGGGCTCAATGCTTGGCCCGTTACTTTTCATCATCTTTATCAGCCAGTTGGAAGACGTCGTCAGAGGGCATCAGCTGCAAATGCACACATATGCTGATGACATTCAGCTCTATACCAGTTGTGATCCATCCGACATGCAGGACTCGGTCAAAATACTTACCAGCTGTATAGCTGATGCAGAGAGATGGCTCTGTAGAAATCGTCTGAAGATAAACTCATCAAAAACTGAGTTCATAATATTGGGACACAGTCGACAGACGGAAAAAGTTAACAATGACTATCTAAACCTTGGTGGAGTTCATATTAAGCAAACTAGTACAGTAAGAGACCACGGAGTGATCACTGATGAGAATCTTACTATGTCCAACTAGATCAGTAAAGTCGTCTCGGGAAGCTTTTACCAGCTTCATCAGCTGCTCACTGTAATTGACTCTCTTATAGAGGATGCCGTGAAAGCACTGGTGCATGCGCTTATCTCCACGTGCATTGACTATTGCAATAGTCTTCTAGCCCAAATCACGGACATGCAAATGAGAAGGCCGCAGGTGGTTCAAAACTCGGCAGCACGCCTCATAACTGGGGCCAGTCAGGGGCAGCACATTACACTGGTTCTCCAAAACCTTCACTGGCTACTGGTAGCACAGCACATTGAATTTAAAATCATATATTTAGTCGACAAATGTTTACGAGCTGAAGCACCAAAGTACGTTGTCAAAGATGTCAGCTGCTACGAAACTGAAGTAGACCTATCAACCTGCGATCGGACTCAACTCGTGTCCTCTGGGCCCTGCACACTCAATACAAGATGGGGGATCACTCCTTTCGTGTACTTGACCCTGCATACTGGAACATCCTCCCACCATCACTGCAGGATGAATCGGTGTCACGCCCAATTTTTCTTACTCAATTTCTGTTCTGTTAAGCAGCCAAGGCGCATTTGACTCTAACTGCGTCAGGGAAATTGACTTATGATGAATCGTAGCAGACATGGCAGGATCTTCTGCTTGGATCCTGAGACAGCGACTGCCAGCCTTTATCAGCGCAGTCCGCTGCACGAGTCAAGCCAGATGCTACGACAAATAGGCTAGTATTCAGACTCATAAGCAGCCACCACATCCTAAATGGAAGTGACCGCACGGTCGCCAAGGTAAACGTGGCTTTGGACCAAATAAAATCATTCACCGACTCATTACCAACCTTGTGGTCAGACGTGATCAACACTGGTCTGTGTGATAACAACGAGAATCTTAACCTCTTCCAGGGGTTCGCCGTTTTAAAACGGCGGCGGAAAATCATAGCTTACAGGGGAACGCCGTTTTAAAACAGCGCGTTAGATAAGCATGTGTGTACCGCGGACATAAGATTTTTACATCTATCCAACACGCCAATTGATTTAGTTACCATCCATTCGATAGGCGGCAGCACCGTTTTCGATATTGTTGCCTATATAAGCAAAAGATAATGGCTGTGTAACAACCAAGGCTGGAAAATGTATAGGAAAAATCTTCAGCCAGAGGCTAGAAAAATCATAACTACGCCAAAAATGGTCCGATCTTCAAAATTTTTGCACTATTCTGTTCCAATTACACTCCTCTAAAACTCTCTCGCTCACATTTGGGGGTCACCGCTGAAAATTTTTTTTATTGAGCTTTGAAAATCTTTTTTTTCGGGGAGGGTCCGATTTTGGGGTGTAGAGTGGACCCTACCCCCCAATTTTTTTTGCACGGATGGTTTGAAAGACCAATAAAAATGCTCAACAATGGTGCAAACCACATCTTTCTAGCTTCTATATAGCCTGAAATATACTGAGTTGTTCGGTTTTTCACATTGAAAATCCGTACGCGTAATTGTCATTTCAGCGAGCAATGGGTACCCGGTACTAGGGTAGGAAAATTCATAACTACCCCAACTTGGCTCCGATCTTCAAAATTTTTGCACTATTCTGTTCCAATTACACCTCCTAAAACTTTCTCGCTCACATTTGGGGGGTTACCGCTGAAGACGTTTTGCTATTGACCTTTGATCAAAATTTGAACAAAACGTTGAGGAGGGGTCCAATTTTAGGGTGTAGAGTGGTCCCTGCCCCCAACTCTTTTCTTTTGACACGGATGGATAGAAAGAGCAATAAAAATGCTCAACAACGGTGCAAACCGCATCTTTCTAGGTTCTATATAGCCTGAAATATAGTAAGTTTATAACGTATATGTTCACGTTTTCATATGAACGCCTTTTCCCAAAATTAATTCCCCCATGGGGGGATGACTTTAAAAATTTAATTCCCCCTTTAAAAGGTTAACGCATCACAACTTGACCTGCCAGTCTGGGAAGAAAAGTTAAAACCAACCAACAAGTTGCAGCCATGCAGAACCTACTATACCAGGTCTACCCTCCCTATTCCCAAAAAAACCTCATTGGATTTACACAAGTGACCCTGGGCGGTCTGACCGGTGTGATTGCGCCGGTTTGCTCCAATGTAGCTACGCCACTGGGCAGGAATATTGAACATCATAAAACTTACTTCACTTTATCACAGAGGTTCCAACATTATTAAACAGGTCACAGAAACCTTCTAGATAAAATCCATGATGCCATAGACAATATAAAACAATTAACTCGTTTAAGGGGGAATTAATTTTTACAAGACGTTACCAACTTGGGTTATTAATTTTGGAGAATAACGTTATTTTGAACTGTTAACATGTACTTTTTAAACTTACTATATTTCAGGCTATATAGAAGCTACAAAGATGTGGTTTGCATCATTGTTTAGCATTTTTATTGTACTTACCATCCATCCGTGCCAAAAAAGAAATTTCGGGGGTTGGGTCCACCCTACAGACCAAAATATGACCTCCTCCCAAAAAATACGTTCAAAGGTCAATAAAAATTTTTTTCTGTGGTGACCCCCTTAGGTTCAGCGGCAAAGTTGTAGGTTGGTGTCTTTGGAACAGATTAGTTCAAAAATTTTGAAGATGGGACCCAATTGGGGGGAGTTATGGTGTTTCTACACCAGGTACCCGTTGCTCGGAGAAGTGAAATTTTTTTTGCGAGAATCTCAAATCTGAAACACCTTACCTTGCAGGCTATATAGAAGCTACAAAGACGTGGTTTGCATCATTGTTTAGCATTTTTATTGTACTTACCATCCATCCGTGCCAAAAAAAAAATTTCCGGGGTTGGGTCCACCCTACAGACCAAAATATGACCCTCTCCCAAAAAATACGTTCAAAGGTCAATAAAAAATTTTTTTCAGCGGTGACCCCCCTAGGTTCAGCGGCAAAGTTGTAGGTGGGTGTCTTTGGAACAGATTAGTTCAAAAATTTTGAAGATGGGACCCAATTTGGGGGAGTTATGGTGTTTCTACACCAGGCACCCGTTGCTCGGAGAAGTGAAATTTTTTGTGAGAATCTTGAAATCTGCAGGCTATATAGAAGCTACAAAGATGTGGTTTGCATCATTGTTTAGCATTTTTATTGTACTTACCATCCATCCGTGCCAAAAAGGAAATCAAATCAAATCAAGAAAACGTTTTTAAACGGCAAACACCGTGGTGGAAGAGCAAAACAGTTGCGCGACGTTTTAAAACGTCGAACACCGTTCGCATATGATTTCCGGGCGACGTTTTAAAACGTCGAACCCCTGTAACGGGTTAAGCAATGATAGAAGTTATAGAGAAGTTCCTTACTTCTCTCCTTTCTCTCTCTCTCTCTCTCTCTCTCTCTCTCTCTCTCTCTCTCTCTCTCTCTCTCTCTCTCTCTCTCTCTCTCTCTCTCTCTCTCTCTCTCTCTCTCTTTCTCTCTCTCTCTCAATACGGTCACATGAGCATAAGCATACTAATTACAATAAAATTGTTTTATTGTTGTCCGATTGCAAAATAGCAGGCCTTTAGCTAACTGTGATATTTTCTTCTTTTGACGGATTCTTTAGACCTTTCTCGATCTGTTGTTGTCCACGCCGCAAGGCTTGACACTGATACGCGTCTTTAAGAAGAGTGGTGTAACCTTTGTCTATGCTCACCTGTGCAATACCAGCACCCATCAATCCAGCGCCCAACACAGCAAGATTCCTACATAAATTAAGCATAAAAGAAACAGTCTGCATTACTGGTCTCCTTACCAAAGCAGCAATAAATACTGTTTTAGCAATATATTAAATATAAACAGCAAATGCATTAAGTTGCATCTGATCAAAACAAACGTCTGAAATTGTGACTGACTTGCTGAAAACAAGAGTGGAAGACAAAAGATATTATCAGCCATTGAGAGGTATCAGAGCTTCTCTCAAAATCATGAAGAATGTTCAAATCAGAAGTTTTACCCTTTTAAAGAACCATCTTTAATTAAACATTAAACAGTCAAACAGTCACTTATTTTGAATAAAGAACTTTAAAAAAAGCAATATAGCAAAAAATAAAAAGCCACATCACTGATATGTCGTAACACAAGACACCTCAATCAGAACATACTTTAATGGACGTTCAGGCGTGCCAAATCGGTTCTTCTTGCAAGCTGTCATTCCATGGTAAAGACCAATCAGAGCCTTTGATTCATTAGTAACTCCCAGTTCTCCAAAGCTCTGAAATATCATATACACTGAACTCACAGATCATATCTCCATCTTTAAAACACTTAAAACATCCAAAAACAGATGGCCATGACACTTTGCTTCCTGAAATGATTGTTCAAACTTAAATCAAATTATGTCACCATATATTTAAAAAGCATAAAAGCTGTCAATAGATACTCTAAGTAAAATAACAGAACAAACATAAGAGTAATGTAATGGTTTCTACAATAACTAGAAAGACGCTCGCTTCGCTCCGCTCGCGGTGCAGGATAATACTAAAACCCAATCATTGAATGCATGCTGAACAACATTTCAATGATGTACATACGCCACCTAGCCAAGCTTTGCACCACGTAACAATTAGGCCTATGTATGTTAAAATCATGCAACTGTGACCATTTGTGACGCTGTACACGTATTTTTTGTGTACGTTAAAATTGCGCAACTTCCTCAAGCTACGCCCACCAACGCATCGCGACGTTGTTAGTTAGTTAGTTAACAAGTCAATTTCTATAGCGCAAAAAAACATGGGAAAAGGCCAAAGTCAGGAGCGCTTTACAGTTCGTACGACGTCTGATAAAGGTGAGTTTTGAGTTTCTTTGCGAATAATTCCGGCTCGACTCTCTTGTTACGTCACTAGGTAGAATGATTCCAAAGAATAGCATTTCCTTGCATGAACGATCTTTCACCAAACTTCCATCGTCCGTGAAGGAGGAGGAACGACCAACTTAACATCTCGCCCGGATCTGAGCTGAAGACGCCTGTTAGTAGACGGAAGTCGGTGAACCAGGGCTACCAAGTAGTCCGGAAAATACGGATCATGCAAGGCCCGGAACGTTAACACGCATCTCTTGAAGACAATTCGCTCTGAAATGCGCAACCAATGTAAAGTGTCTTTCAGGAGAGGGGAGATGTGTTCTCCCCTTCTTACTCCAAAAATGACTCGGTTGTACACATTATGACGCTGCAATGAACAATTGAACGACGCGGCCGTCAAACGCCGTAGTTTCCAATAGCAACGTCGTCTTGATTCGCCCACCAACGATCGCAACGTTGTACACATTATGACGCTGGTTTATTTTATTCACAAACGCTTTGCATGGTTATTTTTTGCGTTTTGTTTCACGTTCGCCGCGGTTCGCCCGACGCTGTTCACTTCGTGTCAGCCGCCAGCCGCGGCGAAATCGCCTAAGGTTCCAGAACGACCAATCAGAACACTCACCCAGCCAACCAATCAGAATGCTTGAAGGTAACGAATGAGAACGTCACACAGCCAACCAATCAGAACGCTCACACAGCCAACCAATCAGAACGCTCACACAGCCAACCAATCAGAACGCTTGAAGGTAACAGACATACAGAGCAAGGATCTTAATATTATAGATTTGAAAGAGCAGCTATTTTTAGAGAAAGAGCATATGTATTTTACATAAACATCATACCACACTTTAAAAGCAGTTCAAAAAGCAATTTCTGATGAACAATTAAATATAAGTATAAGTATATAAATCTGCAATAAAAACAGGTTTCCAATATGAACAGTAATTTTCAACCATGCAGAATAAGTAAATGAAGCCACAACACTAAATTATACCTTAGCTTCCAACTCATAGCCAACACTGGTTCCATGCTCAAGGGATGCCTTTACAACCTTTAAACAGAAAAGGTTATTACAAAAAACTGTAAACAAACATTCCAATTCATTGAGATGACAAAATAATTTAAGAGCAAAAAAACAAAATAGACAAACAAAGAAAATGAAAAAGAACAACAATTATTTTAACTGTAATGCTCAATTTCAACTGCAAAGTGGTTTTATGTACTAACATCAATAATCTTTAACGGAGCAGGGTAGACACCTTTTGTCAACTTCATGACTTGTCCACGAACTTGTTTTATGAGATAATTACGACCAATTGGATATTGAATAGCAAAATTCATGACTTCTAAAAGTGAATTCAAAACAACATATTCTAAAACCACTACACTTAATTTCAACTATCATTTTAAATAGTGCTGCTATTAATATTTATTCACAATAAGATTTCTATATAAATATTTAGTAATATGCAAAAAAGTCAGTCTTTCCCGAGCTGAAAAAACTCAAACCTACTTTCAACCAGACCTTTTCCTGCAGGTGTCTTTTTTGATTTCACCTTTTTGCCAATCCCTTCAAAATAGAAAAAATTTCTAACAATTCTTTAAAAAGTGTCAAATTTTGGTCACACACAAAACTGGACATGAATATGTGAGACATCTGATAGGAAAGTATCAGGAGACAGAGAGAAAGCACATGTTTATCTCGCATCTAGCTGCAGATTCGAAAAACAACCAATTTAAAACATTACATAAAAGCCATAATATATGTCTCCAGAATGACCAACTCACTAGCAAAGCAGAGGACATCATGAAGAGGTGCAGCTAGGGGTTAAGGAGGGGGGTACCTATGTCCCCAGGCTCCGAGGTGGGGGGCGCCAAAATCGAGTTAGGGTAGCAAAAAAGTAAAAGAAGCATCAATATAGTTGTGATGACCTTTTTTGCTTTTCGGGGTTTTCATGAAGTCAAGGTGGGCACCATCAGTATATGTCCCTGGGTGCCGAACAGCATAGGATCAATATAGTGACAACTTTTTTGCTTGTCAAGGTTTTTTGTGAGTTGAAGAGTGATAACAACCTTTTTTGCTTTTTCAGCATTTTTAGATTTTTTATGAAGTTGAGAATTTTATCTGAAGTTTAGAGGGGCTCCATCAGTATGTTTTGTCCCCGGGCATCGGACACCCTAACTACACCCCTACATCCTACTGAAACGCATTTCCCTCTGGTTTGGAATATCTTCTGTTGCTCACCGCTGGTTCCAATCCTATCTCCAATCTAGATCCTTTCAAGTTTCATGCCAGAATCAAACTTCATCACCCTCTGATCTATACTATGGAGTACCACAAGGATCTGTCCTTGGACCGGTTTTGTTCAGTCTCTACACTACCCCACTGTCATCCTTAATCAACTCTCTCAAATTGAATCATCAACTTTATGCAGACGACACTCAATTATTTCTTTCGTTTACTCCACCTTCCTTTAAGGCATCAATCTCTGAACTAGAATCAGCATTTTTGTCAATCTCATCGTGGATGTCAGCTAATCTCCTTGCCCTCAATCAGGGGCTTCTATCCCTATTTAAGGCGGGCTCAGTGTGCGCCCGGAAAAAAAATGGGGGGGGAAATACTTTGATTTCAACACCGTTATATAAACTATTAATAAGCTAAACGATGCTACTAAAGTAAAGTAAAGTAAAATCTCGTGGATTTCTATAGCGCCTTGGAAAACAGCACAACAGTAGCTGCTTATTCTTAGGCGCTACTAATCTTAACTGAACTGACACTGATATTGAATCAAAATAACACTGATCGTGACGTAATCAGTGGCGTCATTTTGAGGGGGAGGGGGGCCGTGGCCCCCAAAGGAAATGAACAAACTAATTTATAATGTATTAATGTGCAAAAAATGCAAAAATTGCCAAAAAATATAAAAAAATTGCTAATTTGCCAATATTGGCCCTAAAATTTGCCAAAATTGCCCAACATTTTCCAAAATTATGCAAAAAATTTGCCAAAAATGCCTAAGATTTGCCAAAATTTACAAAAAATTTGCCAAAAAATTATCTTGCCCCCCAAGAAAAGTGTGAACTGACGCTACTGGTCCTAATCAATGGTACATGATAGCTATGCCTAATACAAAGGATAAAAAGCTGAAAATAATACAAAAGTCTACAAGGAGCAAATTAGCAGGAGGAATTTGTAATTTGGGGGATTTGTACTTTGGGGGGAATTGAGCCTGGCTTCAAGGGGGATAGAAGCCGCTGCCTCAATCCCTCCAAAACAGAATTTCTCTTATTTGGACTGCCACAACAACTGAAAAAAATTGAAAATCCCACACTGATTTTAGCCCCAGATACAATAATAACCCCTGTTCCAACTGCAAAAAATCTTGGATTTACTTTTGACTCCTCCCTAAATTTTGAAGCTCACATATCCCAACTATCAAAAACCTGTTATGCTCACATTCGTGATCTCACGCCGCCTTCGTCCCTACCTTGATATTAAAACTGCTTCCACTATTGCCACTTCAATAGTTCACTCTAAGTTAGACTACTGCAACTCACTGTTTCACAATCTTCCAAAGGCTTCCATATGTAAACTCCAATCGATTCAAAATGCCTTAGCTCAGTGCAGTAACTAAATCGCCTAAATTTTGCCACATTACACCATTACTCAAATCTCTCCACTGGCTCAAAATAACAGAACGCATTGAATATAAAATAATATCGATGACTTATAACTCACTCCATACATCAAAACCAGTCTACCTAAGAAATCTGATAATTCCACAACAACCTGGATCTACTAGATCCTCTTCTCATGTAACTCTCCTTCGACCTCTGAATCAATCATCTCTCAAAATTTGCAATCGTGCTTTTTCATATGCGGCACCTGAGCTTTGGAACTCAATTCCATTATCCCTTCGCTGTCTACATCAAAGCCAAATAACAAACTCTGAGTCACAATTTTCTCCCCTTCTTGCAACATCTCCTCATGTTTTTCTTTCTAAACTAAAATCATTTATCTTTATAAAATCATTTCCTCCATAGCTATAGCGTCCTGCCCACTCGCCCTTTTGATTAAATGGCCCGGCATGAATGACCCACCTTTGGCTATAGCTACTTCATTTGAGATTAAGCGCATAGGAATAAGGAGCTACTTCGGTGCATCTTTTGAAAGCGCTTTAGAAATTAACGAGATTTTACTTTTACTTACTTACTTACTTACCCCTGGCATCATGACTGATGGAACCCAGTGTCTCAAAGACAAGTTATTGGAAGATGCATTAAAGAGTTTTGCTGTTTTCATAAATAACATGGTTTCTGCCAAGGCTCCTGTGGAAAGTGACATGGATGGTGGCAAATGACATGGTAAGTAGGTGGCAATGAGAGTTGAATTCCAACACATCAGGATTTGGTCAGTTTCCACAGAAGTGTAACACCATTTTATCTCTTCAATCAGATCTGCAGAGATCAGATGGATGCAATACACATTGTGGTAATGCCTGTTGTATGAGGTCATTCAGCATAGGACAGTCCAGAACATGGTCTGGACCAAGTGGAAAAGAAACTCAAGGAAAGTTGTCCTCACCAGGGCAAACACGGAGATGCTTACCATGTGTTTATAATCTGATAATGAGAATTTTGCCCTGATGATTTGATCTGACTGGAATAAAATGAGGCCTAATTAGCAATTTGGGGTCTTTGGAAAGATAGTGGAGCATTTGATCTGAGACTTGACCAACAGTCATTGTGTTACAAGTTAGTCAACATGAACACCTCAATTCAATGACAAATGAGAATTAGCATAGAATACCAACCGGGCTGTTTCAATGGCAACCTCCTCCAGAAACTGATGTGTTCTAACTTCAGGAGATGCTAATCCAGGACCTAGTTACAACAGAATGTCCAATGCAGAGATACAAACAAAGAAACAGCACAAGCAAAATAAATTAAAATTACCAAGTATTCCTGCTGGTGATGTCTTCACAGCAGATATCATTAACCCTCATACTGCTAACGGGGCTGGTAGTCACCTCTGCTTTTCCCAAATTTTTCTGACACCTGACGAGATATTTTAAAGCGCTTTTAGGCACCTGTAGGAGTCCATTTACACACATTCTGACATATTTTGCAAGTTTTTTCTCCAAGGGTTTATGACCATTTCACCCCCAAAATTTTACTTTATTTAGTGATTTGGAAGAACCTGATGTTGATTTCAGTACCAAAACTGTGTGCTATGATGTTGGTTCAGAAATGGCCTGGTGAAATATCAGTAGTCACCAGTTTTTGAAGTTGTATATATCTGGGCCTCCAGGACATGAGGCAGCTGTTTCAGGCATGAACTATGTTCTGGTTTACTTTAGATTGCTTGTTAGTAGCCTGATTTTAGAACTTATTGTCAACAAGACCCACAGGCATGCAGTGAAACTGTTGCAAGTAGGGCTGTACCAGATTTCAATTTAGTCAGGAGCCGGATTTACAAAGTGGAATCCAGTCAGAACCGGATTTCCAAATAACCTGTGTTGAACTGCAAAACTTGACTGGTACCATAGTGGTACATAGCTAAATTGACTGTTCAACTGAGCACTAACTCCACCAACAAATTGTATTTGTTATTTGGTCATGCCTAAACTCCAGTTAAACCTGATTAAACAAAATTAAATGCTAATTAATAATATTCATCATTGATTATGAAAATTAATACTGGGTATATGTCTAAATCTAAATTTTAGATCTTAGGGTGAAACTGTAAAGAAAATTTTCCCATGTGTAGGCAGAATCCTGCCAGAGTTTGGTAGGAGCCGGATTTGTGAAAATGGCTCATTTCAGCTTTGCCGGAGCCGGAATTCGGTACAGCCTGGTTTAATGAGTCTTTTTTAGCTCTGGGGAAATACTTATCCTATTTACTTTCAACCCCAGGAAGTCAATCTGCGAACTCAAGACTTGCAGGGTCATTCCAATCCTGTGGGGCAATATTCGCTTCGGATCTGGGTCCGGTAAATGTTGACCCAAAATATTAGGATCCAGTATCCGGTGGAAAAAAATAGGGTCATTCCCTATACTGATAAGCAAAGTCATACCAAGAGGTTGGATGACTTGATCAACAAGGCCAAGTCTCTTTGCTTTATCTGGTCGAATGTTCTTGCCAGTGAGCATCATATCAAATGCTTGATCTATTGGAATCTTAAAAATACAAAATGTATCTAAAATGTTGCTATCCCTACATAATTGCACAAGATGTTCTTTTAACAAGACAAAAACCTTGAAAACAATGACAAAATAACTATTTCTTTTCTTGCTTCAGTGCTTCACAACAAGGAGCAAAATTCAAACATCAACATCCAGCTGAATACAAAAGACAAAAGACAGATTCAGAGGATTCATCTGAAACTAGAGGTGCATCGACTGTGCCTCTGGCCGATTATCGGCCTCAAACAATCAGCCAATTACTAATTATTGATTTTAAAAAGCTTCTTTGTTAATTACCAAGTTTAACGTATAGTCAAATGAGTCAGATAAATACTATCGCGTTGATCCATCTGCAGTTCACAGTTGCTGGGTGAATGGACATGAAATGAAGGTTAATCAGCAAAAATTAAAATAAAACGTACCCAAAAGCATATCTACAAAAATCCCGTTTTATGGAAAACCAAAAATGGAAGCTAGGAGGCTAGTGTAATTTCTAAAAGAAGCAACTAATAATTTATTTATGTGGTGAGGCAAATGTATCTAATAGTAAGAACATATTAAGACTAGCTATAGGTATAAGGTTCCATCCACCTACAGGCTTGATTTGGCCTGTGACATAATTGAGGCCCATTCACAAATGAGCACAAACGCAATCAGACATCAAGCCCATTGAGAGCTGTAATGGGGCCCAGGAAGTGATTTTCCTCAATGGCCTCTAGGCTCAACTTGATGAACTCACATGCACAATTTGCAGTTCGCACCTGTGCACAGCATAACCATGAAGCATCTGTTACATTATACATACACCCAGTGTTTATTCTGGCCACCTTCACATTGGGGGGAGTTTTACATGTTTGGGGGGAGATGGTTTGTCTGCCCAAAAACCTTGATGCAACATATAGAATTTTTGTGGGGGAGGGGAATTTTCAAACTTTGGGGGGAATCCCCCCAAAAACAGGCCTAGAATAAACACTGCATACACCTGTATAAGTTAAGAACTTATTTCAGATTTCAGATACAGCACAAACTAGTCTATGCACACTGATGTTCTGTGCACGGAATGGTCTTTGTCCAACCTATCTGTCCAATCTGCTTAAGTCAACATCAACCGCCAGCGGTAGACCAGGCTTATGATCTGCCTCTACCAGCCAAAACCATAAACTTCATCTCCGGACAGTTATGGGGCAACAAGCCTTCTCGTACACTGGACCCGATGCTTGGAACACCCTTTCACCAGCCCTACGGAGCATAAAGTCGCCTGTCACCTTCACAAACAGTTGAAGACCCATCTGTTTAACTGTGCTTATAATTATTGACATTGTAATGTGCTTGTTAACATTAATTAGTGTGTTGTGGGGTCTCCCGGTCAATAAACTGGATCGCCTGTAGTCTGTTCTTAATCAGTCGGCGAGGATTGTGTTCGGATGTCGTTGGTGCGAGCACATAACTCCACTTCTCAGGGGATCATCTTCATTGGCTTCGAGTCCCTGAGCGGATTGTGTTCAAGAGATGCTGGCTAACGTACAGAGTGCTGCCGACCCCATTGTGTCGAATATCTCGCCTCTCTTGTAAAGAGACCGCAGTGCAGTGATAGGAGATTGTCACTTCGTTCGAGTCCTAGGGTCAAACTTCAGGTTCCTCCTCCCTCCAAGACTATTAAGTTTGGAGAGAGATCCTTTACACACGGCAACCCCATCTTGTGGAACTCTCTTCCCGACGATGTCACCACGGCTAATACTCCTGAGCACTTCATCAAGAGCTTAAAAACGCATCTGTTTGGGTTGGGGTATAGTTGAGATGTTAAAGCGCTTTTGTTGTGGGCCTCAGCCTTGTTACAGCGCTATAGAAATCGTCCAAGAATGAATGAATGAATGAATGAATTGAACAGGCAGGCACAATAGAAATAGCTATTTACATTATATTACATTTACATTACATATAAGCAATTACACAAATGGGATGCACTTGTATTAGAGATAAGACTGCAATTATCCTCAGATCTTCTACTCACTGGACTTCTTTATCAGCAACGGTCACGGGATTATCTTAGGTCAGATAACATTCCTTATCTATGGCGCCTTATCTATGGCGCCTATCTATGGCTGCCTTGCATGCGTTTTGTGCATGCCACGTTTCGTCGTCGTTCGACGCAATTTCTGACGCTCCGTGCGTGAATCTTGCGCCGGAGATGAGGATTTTTTCGAGTCTGTCGGTTTTCAGAGGAGTTTGAGCCGTCCTCTTCTGTTTCGCATGGTTTCGGAAGCCTCGAGTCGGTCTTCACCGCTTTATGCAGGACGTCGCCATGTTGGCTATTGTTATAGCGCCATGCGATAATCGACGGTCGTTCCAGGCTTCGCTCGAGCATTCATCTTCGCGAGGACGGCGTTCCGCTCTTCGGTTCCGACGTGTCTCGTGTTGTCCTCTACCTTTCCACGTCGTCCTGGAAGTTCAAGTCCGTCGCCGTCCGTCGGGTGTGCGCCAAAGTCAGCCGCATCGCTGCCGCGTGAAAATTCGGGCGGGTCTGCGGTTGGCTGTCATTCCGACTATGCTGGATTTTCCATCTTCGCCGGATTTGCCGATTTCGATGACGGAACTATCTTCTTGCGGAAGACCGCTTCTCCAGGAACTTTTCCGGTGATTATATCCGCACGGAGAAACTCCTACTACCAACTTCGGACTTTCAACATCATCTTCCGCTCCTCGTTGGCATGTCAATGGGGCTACAGTTTTCCTTGAAGGACCGCTTCTAAAGGACTTTGCGCCGACTTCTTCACGGCAGCAAAGTTTTTTCCATCATCTCAGTGGATTTTAACATCGCCACCTTCTGGACTTCATTGACATGTCAGCGGTGTCAAAGCGCTTTTGATTTTGGATTTTAAACCATGCGTACAGCGCTATATAAATTGTCCTGGATAATAATAAATCCTGTGACCAGAAGCATGCCCTATCTTTGGGCATCATTAATTACTGTCTCCTACCGATCTGAGATATTGGTCAGTTTATATGTATCAGCATAAATATAATCTCTTGTCTCAGATTATGTCACAGAATAGTGATTTGTAGCACTTTGTTTACCCATTCTGCAAAATAAGCAAAGTTTTCTAAATAATTTCTTACTACTACTACTACTAGTAATAATAATAATAATAATAATAATAATAATAATAATATTATTATTATTATTATTATTATTATTATTATTATTATTAACAACAACAATCATGGAACTTAATTCCAGCATCCCTCCACTGTCTATAACATGGTCAATCACAATTTCCTTCAATTCTTCCAACATCTCCTCAAGTCATTTCCTTCATAGCCATAGTTTCTCAATCATGATGACCCTTTGGAAAAACTGACCTGAGTTGAAATTTCTGGTAATTCTAGTAATACATTGAAAAAGCATAAAACTAGTCACAGCTTTTTTCTAACCTAAGATTTAAAACAAAAAGCCTTCAATTACCAGCCTCGGGAGTCTTTGGGTCCCACCTGCTCCTGGAAGTAAACCAAGCTGGACTTCAGGTAGCGCAAGCTGAGTTTTCTTATTGTTAACAGCAATTCGATAATGAGAAGCCAATGCCACCTACAAATATTCCAAGAAAAAACAAAACAAACACTGAACAGAAATTGATTTAATGTAAGAATATATTTAAATCACATCAATTATATTATGAGTATTTTATTTATATAAAATTCTATCAAATTCTATAATGCCATTAGAATAGTCAATTAATACCAATCTGATAAAATACCTCAATAATATAATGCTAGGCATCAAACTATCTGCTGATGACAGTTAAAATTCAGATAAAGTGACAACACAAGTAACTTCTAAAATCATACATATATATGTAAATGCATATATACATGCCTAAGCAAATTAAAGATAGAGTATAATCCTGTAATGCTGTATGCTAAATAAATAAATAAAATTAATGAACTGATAAAAATACCTCCAATCCTCCACCCATGCAGGATCCCATTATAGCAGCAACAACTGGCTTCTTACTATCAGCAACAATCTGCAACATTGCCTGCCCTTGTGTCGATAAATTACGAATTTCTTCCGAAGTCTTACATGACTGAAGCATTCTAAATGTATGCAGTACACACCAAGTCAGATAAAGACATTTCAACAGTGTGGGTTAGAATGTCTCTGAGTCAGTGCTTCCCAAGCTTTTTCCTGCCATGGCACACTACCCAAGAAACATACAGTCAACAGCACACTGCAGCCGACAAGTAAAAAAAACCTTACCTATGATCGTGATCTCTTCCTTTTCCAAGCTGACAAGCAAAAAAGGTCATCAACTTATTTACGTTAGCTGTTAGATCAGATTCTAGGTCTAAGAAAACAAAATTAATTTTCCAACATTTTTCCCGCTGCACATTTCTAAGGACGCTGCAGGACACAAGTGTGCCCCAGCACACAGGTTGGGATGCACTGCTCTGACTAGATGAATAATGCAAGCTAAATTTCAATGTTCAAAACTCATACACAACATAGTCATTATAAAACAAAATGACGAACTTTAAAAGTTTCTACATCTGGATTAGAAGATACTCAAAAGTTGAAACAAATAAGTTTAACTACAATTGACAAATTAAAGAATGTAATAATAAATGTGCCATAAGACTAAACTATGCAAAAACAAAAGGTCCTCTGGATAATGACACAGTAAAGCCCAGTCACCCAATGTCTGCTCCAGCAATGAAGCAGTCTGGCTTTGATGAAATGAGGACAACCCCTTTAACAGAGCTATCACTTTCCACTTTCTTGATGACATCACCAAATTCAGAAAGAACTTCCTTGTTAAGTGTATTAACCTAAGAAAGACAGAATAATATAATGAATTATGTAATGGGAGAAGGAGAAAATGCTCATCACAGAATAATCAAATTATTCTCCTCACAAACTTTAATACATATTTGGACTAAAGAGACACAAAACACATGTAAAAAATTCATATTTTCTGCCAAAAGTATATCTGCTGTGAAAATTTTTATAATGCCTAAAATTAACTTTTTATTAATAGTCTTGAAATTAAATATCTAAATTCATACACTAATCACAGCATCACAGTACAGGGTGTAAAAGTGAAAAGTGGCCCCCTTTATGATATTTAATATCTCGGCCGCGTGTGTAGCGATGTCAATAAAATTTATAGGCCATATACCTGGGAATGTTTCTGATGTAATTGCCAAATTTCATGCTGATATCTTTAGAATTTGCTAAAATATGCCAAAAAACTAAAGAGACCCAACTTTTAAAATTGACAGCGTTGCAGCCGAGCACTTGTCTTGCTGCATACGTTTGATGCGACGCTTGACTGTAACCAAACTTAAAGACAAACTTAAAGACGTCGTTTTCACTGACGAAAAGGCCTTCTACCTTGATCCGCCAGTCGACAGTCAAGGCAAGCGAGTGTGGGGTGTGGGAAGGAAAGGATATTTGCCATCAGAACGACTTGTCAGGCAGTGGACAAAGTTTTCCAGACATGTCATGGTGTCTGCTGGAGTGTGCCATCAGGGCAAAGGTTGCCTGCACTTCGTACCAGACAAATCCAAAGTGAACGCCAAATGCTACGTGACTCAGCTGCTACCAGATACCCTGCAGGACTGTCATGATTTGCTAGAAGATTTTATATTCCAGCAAGACGGAGCACTTGCCCACTCTGCTCTCAGGACCCATGATTTTCTGGAGCAAAATTGTCCAGTTGTCATCAAGAAAAATGACTGGCCACCCAACTCCCCAGATATCAATCCACTTGACTTCCACGTATGGAAAATCATGCTTGACAGATATCAAAAGTATCAGCCAAAGCCACAGAACATCACGGACAGAGTTGAAGACTGTGCTGAAGAATATCTGGGAGAGTTTGCTTGAGGACCAGATCAAGAAGTCGATACTGTCAGTGAAGAAGCACTTGTCGGCATGTGTGAAGGCTAAGGGTGGGCATTTTGAGCACTTGCTCCCGCAACAAATCATCTAAAAACCCCTTTAAAACGGCCCTTTTCAGGGCAAAAAAAAAATAATTTTTATCACTTTATTATGACGTTATATTGCGTTGTCAATTTTAAAATTTGGGTCTCTTTAGTTTTTTGGCCATATTTCAGCAAATACTAAAGATATCAGCATGAAATTTGGCAATTACATCAGAAACATTCCCAGGTATATGGTCTATAAATTTTATTGAAATATCTACACACATGGCCGAGATATTAAATATCTTAAATTATTATTATTATTATTATTATTCATGACAATTTATATAGCGCAGTAACATAACTGGAGCTAAAGTCAAGAGCGCTTTACAAAGGAATCACTTATAAGATATGTTAAATAAGTGTGTCTTTAGGAGCTTCTCAAAACAGCCAACGGAATTTGCATTAGTCACATCGCTCAGTAGCGAGTTCCACAGGGCTGGATTTCCTCGCGTGACTGATCTGTCACCAAACACGGCAGTCTTTGAAGGCGGAGGGACGATCAACAATGTCCGACTACTGGTTCGAAGTTCAGCGCATCTGTCATTCGTCGTTGCCCTGCATATGAGTGTTGATATGTAATCGGGACAGGTGGTGTCGTTCAGAGCCCGATAAGTAATCAGGCATCGCTTGTAGGTGATGCGTTCTCGAACCCTAAGCCAGTGAAGCTTGTCCCTAAGCAACGGTGTCACGTGATCGTTCCAGCGGGCTCCAAAGATCAGGTGAGAGAATGCATTGAGCACCGACTGGAGGCGGCTTAGCTGGCTCTCATAAAGGGGGCCACTTTTCACTTTTACACCCTGTAGATCAGCGGTTCTCAACCTTTATAGTACCGCGACCCCTTTACTTCAATTCCCCATGATGTGGCGACCCCCCACCGGTAAAATTATTTTCGTTCACAATGTAAGCTGCTAAAAATAATAATGCTACGACAATCAAAATGTTCGGAATCGTTATTATTTAATTGTCTCCATGTCTATCCTCGAATGACAATTATAGTGAAACAACTAGTACATCGAACTACTACAGAGGAAATTTTGCCTGTCTGAAAAGAGACAACCCCATATTTCTGATGGTCTCGGGCGACCCCTGGCAAATCGTCATTCGACCCCCTTGGGGGTCGCGACCCACAGGTTGAGAACCGCTGCTGTAGATGATGTAAGATCATATGAGTTTACCGAGAGATCATCCCTATATTATGTATACAAAATGTAATATTTTCAGAGCCTCTCGCTCTATTGTACCAAATAATTTTTGGAACTCCTTATGCATATGTACAAATTAGCTTCTCTACCCCACACCCTGTTTGAAACATTAATTTTTAGCCATAATCAATAGGCATATGGTGAACTAAAGTTATCACAGCCAGGAAAAGCAAGAAATGTGTTTTAACGAGTGTAAGCGTGTGGACAATTCTCTTGACCCATTGCCTGCCCATGAGAAAGTAATTGTGTTCAAAACTCTAATGCGTGCAATTTCAACCAGTCTTCTGCCTGAGCGGTTGTTTTTTAATTGTTACATAGGCGGCTATATATAAAAACTTGTGCATATGTACACATTCAGTCAAGACCTCTCTCCATACACAAAATGTCCTAAATCCAATTACCTGCCACTCCAATGCATATGTAATATATGGAATTATGGATGGTCCCTAAGATATTTGCTTTATTCTAAGATTTTAATATTAGATCCTCGCCAAATCTTTAAACAATAAATGATATGGATCTGAACAATGGTCAACATTCATCATAAGTGTTTATTAAATAAATGACTGGAAGTTAAGGTAAAGGTAGGTCCCGTACTTGAGTCCAAGTGTTGGGTTCCGGCGCTTATCTCCGGTCTAGGCAATCAGCGACGTAGGTGGTATAAGCCATTAATCTGGTATAGGTTGTCATTACTTTCCCCAGAGCCATGTTTTACCTCTCAACTTAACGCTGCTCCTCATTTTACCACCACCCTCAAGCGAGTAAGGCTGAGTCGACCTTGGGCTCCTGTGGGAATTGAACCCGCAACCTTCTGCTCCATCGTCCAGCATTGTTACCACTCTTCTAACTTCCCACCCCAACTGGAAGTTAGATTAAGACTAAAATTTGAGTGTCAAAAATGGCTACAGACTAAATCTAAAAGAATAAGTACAAATATCTGTTTTAAAAAATCCTTTGTATGTTAAGCCCTTTCTTCCTTCCCACAATTTTGAAATAACGTTTTCAGTCTTCATTTGAATTTTTAAATTCTCCTCAATGTCCTCACCTTCCAACTTCAATACACTATTCAATGAGCAAACTCCCCAAAAAGACAATACTTATGTTATATATTGAAATTCAGCATTAAAAATGACACTTTAACTCAAAAAATAATAACAATAATAATTTAGGTCAAATATATATCTGACCAGATCGAATATTTAACAAATTGTAAAGTAAAAGTGACCTTGCCAGGAGAATCGAAAGTGATAACTGCAACATCTTTTTTGACAGAATACTTCAGATGCTGAGCTAGAAAAAAACAAAGTGCAACTGGACCTCTGGTCAATAAAACAGTGCGAAACACGATCGTGAAAAAATGTGGAAGTATTTTTAATTCAATTTGTGGATTGTATAACAGCTCAAGTCACTGACATAAAAATTCAAGATCCAGAAATTAACAGTGAAGTGCATACCTTAGTTAAGTACCTATGATCAAAGTACTGTAGTACATAGGCTGTGCAGTATGTACTTCATCAGAAAAGACTTCACTTGGTGATTATAATGTGGACATCTTACTCCATCAGTTTCATAGAATTTAATCTACATTGGGAGTCTATCTATCAATCATAGAGGCTGTCAAAAGTTGAAACTAGAGGTGGCAACGGGTACCCGTTGGAGACCTATTGCCCAGGCAGTAAAATTGGGTACAGGTACGTGGAAACATGACCCTTGACATCTTATGTCAAACTCGTCCACCGGTCCTGATAATTAATCATTAGTTGCAGTGACCAGAGGGAGAATTGGTTATTTAGTTGGGTATAGAGATAAGAGGCCACAACGGAAATTATGCTAATTCAGGTATGCACATACCTGTACAAATACGGACAGGTACCTGGGCAGCTTTTAACAAAAAATTGACAGTCCCTAGTTGAAACCAGTAATTCAACGTCAAGTGATAAAACATAAGAATGCTTACCAATCATTCTGGATGACGTTGAGAGATTACGAAAATAGAGCCTACTGCAATTGAATCCTTAAAAGAAAAGAATCAGTTCATTCAGAGAGATTGACTCAATGTCTTAATCAGAAAACTCAAGAACAGTGATGCGACAGAACTCCCAGACCAAAATTTCTACCAACAGTGTGGGTCATCCTTGGGAACAGGCCCGCCGAAAGAAATTCCGGGCCCCTGTGCAGAATGGCCGGCGGGCCCCGAAAAGTTTTTAAAAATTGCTGACAACCCATTTTGTGCTTGTCATTGGTTTAACCCAAATTAACCGACACGATGCAACTCTCGAAAACTAGTGAAGACCTTTTTTCTTGTCGCTCTTTTTCCTACTAAGTAGCGTCATTTCACACTTTTCTTGGAGGCAGGATAATTTTTTGGCCAGATTTGGCCAAATTTTTGCAAATCATGGGCAAATTTTTGGCAATTTTTGGACCAATTTTGGCAAATTTGAAATTTTTTGACATTTTCGGCAAATTTTGGACAATTTTGGCGATTTCTTGCACATTTCACATTTATTTATTCACTTAATACATTATTTCTTCATTTTCCTTGGGGGAGGGCCCGCCTGCCCCTCTCCCAAATGACGCCCCTGTTCACACTGTTCATTTTGATGCTTTTGATGTCCTCAGGTCCGGGCCCCCTTTTACTGGCCGGGCCCCCTTTCTTTAGTGTTATTATTGGTATTATTGTTAATTATGCATATTCATCATCGGCCCGGGCCCCCTCGAGACCGCCGGGCCCCTGTGCATTTGCCCCCCCCTGCCCCTCCCTCTCGGAGGCCCTGCTTGGGAAGATAAACCCAAACTTGTAGTAATTAATAGGGACCAGTCTACAAGCTGCTGCAGACAGCAGCAGACAGCAAAAGAAGACCTGGCTATAGATCTTGTTCAATTGTTCATAAATAAACAATCCTACAAGTTCTCAATTTACTTAATAAATTGGCTGCAACTGAGAGTCATGAAATTTGGCAAACTGGCCAGCAGAATTTGGAGAAATAAATTTTCTGTGCCAAACTGTGGTCCCTAACAATTAAACACTAATTCAAACAAACAAATGCAACAACACATCCACTGTGCTCATTTGGTGTCTCTCAATCTTGTCACTTTACAGAAGTGCAGTCAAAAGGACATCAAATCCTACTAAAACTTCACAAATAAAAGATATCCATCAACTTGAATCCTTAAAAAAAATTCCTTCACTAAAGAACAAAAGGCTAAAGATTCTTTCAAAAGACACTAGGTAAATGTAACTATAATTGACATTACAAAATACCTAAGTGCATTCTTTATCAGCATATAAATAAATAAATATCAAACAGAAAACTAGAACAATGAGTAGGGCCAATGGAAATTCAAGGCAATATCACAAAATTAAGGTAGTTAAAACTGCTGGTTTTAAAGGACCGGTTAACCATTCAAAAAAGACTGGTTAACCGGTCGTTAGCAGCAGCCCGGTGTGCCTACATCAAAGCGCTTTGATGTTGTCGGTGCCTATGCCAGCATCCTGCGCGGCTATATCAAAGCGTTTTTATGATTTCAAATTGAAATTACGGTTAACCAGTCAAGGTTAAAAGAACTAGTCCTTGCTCTTAGGACCGGTTAACCATAACAACCTTACTCAAAATTCAAGGCATTACTTTAAAAAAAATTACCATTAAATTCACAGCAAAAATCACGGCATGGTACATGACGGTTTTTCACTAATGTAATGCCATATTCATCCCACTTACGGTAACTAGAAAAGCAAAACCTGATATAACTACAACAATCATCCAACAGCTACAATCTGCTACATATCTTACATATAGTTTATAGTGCAAACTTTTATTAATTTTTTTAATTCTGTGCCATCATAATGTGGTCAGTTATGGTCAGTAAAACCTTGGTGCTGGGTACATTTATCAAAGCGCATGGACTTATCTCCGAATCAACCCAACCGAGTTCTCTGGTATAAACAGAAAGAAAGTAGTTTCAGTGGACTTTGCACCACATATTAGTTGCCTCTGGCTGCTTTAATGACTGCGGGCATCTGGATACTGGAATCTGTGACCATCTACAGTCTGTAAGTAAAAAAACTAAATTTCTGTAGCGCTGTCCGAAAGCTTGGTGCAGTGCACCAGCTTATTCACAAGCGCTCAATCTGAATAAAATCCATAGTCCATGGTGGTTAAGGTAGTAGATCTAGGTAGGCAGTCACAACCTGTGGAGGGGTTCTGATTGCTGCAGCTAGGGGATAGTTTTGTAGCCTGCTAGTCTGTAATTAACAATTAAGAGATTATAACCCAGGCTTGCAGTGAATAGTGGGTTCCCAAAAGAATTAACTGTGGTGGGTCGAGAGCTAAGCCAACGTTAGATACATCAGCCTACAGTTGCTATATTTGTGGAACATTGATTTTTAACTAATTCTTTATAAGCCCTCGGCAAAATGTTGTTTTCATTTAGCAAAATTAATGAAAATCACGGCAATTCACAGCATTTTGAAAAATTCATGGACTTCACAGCAAGTAGTGATGTAAAAAAACGTGTTTTTTATTTTCGTGAAATATTTCATGTTTTATTCGTGTTTTTTTCAAGTTTTTTATGAAAGATTCGTTTTTTTCGTTTCACACTACTGTAGTACTGTGTATGGCACATACTTTGCTAGCCTGTCCTAGAAAGTCAGTTATTGTAGATATTAATAATTTTTATAACAATAAATTCACCATCAGTGTCAAAATGTATTTAAACTTGAACCGTAACCAACCAAATCATTTAACCAGAACACTGAATACTATTACTAATTAGTCAGGACTATTGCAAAAGTTAGGTACTTATCATATATTTACTTAGTAATTACAAAATATTTATTTATATTTGTTAAAAAATTATCAAATATAACTGTAATTATGAAATTATATTATTATAGTGTTACAAACACAAATGAAATATTTATGTAATGAGAATTACCCGGTACTAATGTATTGAAAATTAGGCAGTGTTTTCAAAACTTTGTAAAGTTAGTAGTTCCAGTAAAATAGGCAGATAGTAATAATTAATACTAATACTGTTTATTTTCAGTTTCATTTATCTACAATTCGCTTACATTCTATCGAAATGCAATGTCCACAACGCGAAACGGTCATAACAAATAGAAAAAAATTTGGCGTTAGCCATCTATGACTAGCTATTAAATGTCACACTTGTGTGTGTATTGCTATGCAACTGTCATGGAACTGTCAGCACATTTTTATTGTCTATTGTTCACTACTATTAAATGTCTTCAAAACTTAGTTCAGAACTGAGTTCAGCTTCATCATCCTCTTCATCAAAGCTGGTCTCATTCTCAGATTCATCTAGTAGCTTAAAATATTGAACAGCTGAGTGATATTTGTGTGGGTCTTACATGCTATGATGCTCAGTACATAACAGATTAAGCAGAAATAGTTAGGTAGTCGAGTTGCCAGATGGTAAACTTAAATAAGTAAGAGGCTAGCATCTAGGTAAATCAATGACTGAAATCTGTTATAGCTGTCATTACTAATTAGTCAGGACTATTGCAAAAGCTAGGTACTTATCATATATTTACTAAGTAATTACAAAATATTTATTTATATTTGTTAAAAAATTATCAAATATAACTGTAATTATGAAATTATATTAAAATTCAATGTAATTACAGATTTATCAATTGATTTGAAACTTTCACGTGTTTTTTTCAGCATGTGTAATATTTCATAAAAAACGTGTTTCTTTCAAAAAAAACATTTGAAATATTTCACGCTCACATCACTAACAGCAAGCCACAAAAATCACGGAATTCATGGCTTCTGTGACTGTGAATTTCTACTGGCCCTTACAACAAGGCATTTATATTAGGAAATGACCAGATGGGCATTTCCCACTGGATACCGCATCTGGATATTTTTGATCAACAATTGCCAGATCTGAAGCGAATATTACTGCACAGGATTAGAATAACCCTAACTCACTACTGACTATAGTTACCAGTTACCAATAGTTACTTAATACTAACTAATCAGTTACTGCATGCAGACTCAACTAATTCTTTGTGTGACAAAGTTCTGGTTAAATTTAATTTTCGCAGGTGCAATTAACTATAGTTAATTTGAATATGCGGGTGCATTCGTTAACTCCAGTTAAACTGTTCTTTATTACAACATGAAATGTCACAATGATATTCAGATTCAGCAGTTTCGTGGCATAAGTATTTGGCAAATCCGGATATTGTCCCAAATACCACACTTTCTGGCCGGAGCATATGTCCAGAGCGGTTTCTGGTCTTTCCCTAATTCATATACAAAAGTAATTGCAAAAATGTAAGAGAATGAGTGGGAAAGTAACGTTGAAAAATATACTGAAACAAAATGCTGAACGAAATATCAAATAAGTCAGAATATTTCACAAGAAGAAAATTTCCCTTAGAATGAGGCTATTTTGCTCAATAGAGATTCAGCAGCCAAATTTTTTACTTCCAGCTCGACAAATTCACTTGCATCATTCACCGCAGCATCAATTCAATCATTTTCAAGGTGAATTAATTAACATGAAAATAAAACATCCTGTGAGGTGTGTGGACAAACACATTTATAGACTCAGTTAAACTTGGTAAATTTGTTAAGAACATTGGTATTCATTGAACTTGCTGAACACTAAGGGGTTTTCATATCGTTGAGGGGGTGTGTTGGGATACAACAATATTGTGTTTACTAACTTACTTACTTAAGGGCTTCTTCTTCCGGTGTAACATGTTCGGCTAAAGTGACTGCTCAAGAGTTTAATGTGTCGATTAAATATTGCTAAACTATGTACTACATTGCGTACTCTTTTAAAGTCTTATAATCGTGATAGTCTCAGTAACATTATCACATAGTGTTACTGCAACTACTAGTTACTAGTATGTTATTGTGACTACTATACAGTGGCATAGCCAGGATTTCCGGAAGGGGGGGTTTGAAAAAAAATTTCGTCAATAACCGCCAAGAGGGTTTCACCCCAAAAATCGCCTCAAAAAATAAAAATTGCATGGAAATACATCAAAAAAAATTTTTTTGCCACCCAAGGGGGGGTTTTAACCCCCAAACCCCCCGTGGCTACACCACTGCTACTATATATGATTATATGTTATAATAGGTATATCATTAAAGGTGTTTGCATTAAGAATTTGTTAATTTTATAAGACAAGATTTGTAAAAAGTACATGTACATGCGGCACTTCGAATAATTTTAATTTCCATGCAGCCCTCTGCACTAAAAAGGTTGCCCACCCCTGTACTAAAGGTTACTTTTTTAGTAATTTTATTTTGTTCATGACTTCACAACTCTTCCAGGGGGTGCAATTGCACCCCCTCCGGACGCCCTTGGTCCTTTGAGGGTAAATAAACTTTCTGGGCCTCTAAACTGTGTATCTATTACTCGTTAGTACCGTAATAACTTGTCAAAATAGTTTGTCTAACCACAGCTCAGAAAAATGAAGAACATTTGGAAAGACAATAATATCAGCATGAGAACAAAGAAGAGGATAATCGAGAGTGTTGCATGGAGTACAGCATCATATGGATGTGAAAGTTGGACTCTGAAAAGAAAAATACAGAGAAGAATAGAAGCTTTTGAAATGTACTCATTACGTACCATGCAAAGCATAAGCTGGAGAGATAGGAAAACCAATGAGGAGGTTTTGAAAATGTCAGGCACGGAAAGACGTTTCCTCAACATGTGCAAAAGAAGGAAGCTGCAATACTTCGGACACGTACAGCAGAACAGCGACACTAGGTCAACATTGGAGAGGACAATACAACAAGGAATGATGTCGGGAACTAGACGAAGAGGGCGACCAGGGAGGCGATGGGCGGATGACGTGGAAGAGTGGACAGGAATGAAAATGTCAGCAGCAGTCAAGAAGACAGAAGATCGACATGGTTGGAGGAAAGAAATTCATGCTGTCACCTTAACTTCAGTTCATGAAGGAACAAGGAGAAGATGATGATGATGAACCACAGCTTAATAAATAACTTAAGCAGGAATGCTGGAATTTCAGCAGGGAGAAGATCCCGCGGGCCAACCTAAAGAACCTCGGAAAATTTGGCCAACGAGTCGGTATGCGAATCTCTGTTCTAGAGCTACCGCAATAAGGAGCTCGGAGTATAAAGTCACCCAACAACATATAAACTCAATTCACATAATCATTAATATGCATTTGATTTTCACAAACAATAAAAGATCCTCTCGAAGTAAGAACTAAAGTTAGGAAAATATTTTCAACTTCTATAGCGCCACACAAAGGCGAATCTGGGATCGACGCCGGTACCTAGGACTGCGGCAGCGACTACATATGGAATCAGAAGCGAAGAGAAAAACGCCGATGATTACCAGCGGAATAACGGCTTCTGAAGCGACTTGAAACATCCGTTAATGCAACGCAGCTGCGTTTACACAGCACTCGGCCGCTGGTCACGAGAGAAGCCGCCATTGCTACGACTACTTTATAGCCTTTCAATCGTCACGTCTCCTCGGGTCTCCGGGTCATTCTAACTGGGACGACACTCGAAAGAAACAAGTGGCTACAGAGGTCCTACTAGAAACTAGCAGTGATGGGGCAACTAGTTAACTAATTAGTTACTAACTAAAAGTTTAACTAAATTTTGTAGTTATCTTCATAGTTTAATTAAATATAAATAGTTTAGTCAAAATGCTAGTTTAACTGAAAAAATTTAATTAACAACTAAATAGTTTAACTAAAAAATTTTAGTTGGTGTCCCGAATTCTCAATGACAGTCCCTTTTCAATCTATTCTTTTCTGGGTCATTTTTTCAAAACAAACGACGAACTTGTGTTCCTGCAATCTAGACTAAGACTTAAATATTAAAAAGACAATATTTAATTTGGAGTTAGTTTTTTGAATTAGTTTAGAGCACGATGGAACGCTCACGTCACGTCGCTGCTTCGCGACAAACTCCATTGGCTACCAATACGGGAACGGATCGTCTACAAGCGATGCCTGCTAACTCACCGAGCGTTATACGACCCACTTGTCCGGACTACATTGCCTCCCTCCTGCAGCGGACCACGACGCTGGAACGACGTCGGCTGCTAAGATCTGGCAGTCGCATTAAACTGCTTGTGCCTCCCCCGTCTAATACGGCTAAGTTCGGGGACAGGTCGGTTACACGGGGCAATCCAGGACTGTGGAACTCACTACCGGACTTTGTCACAAACTCTGACTCTCTTGGAATTTTTCTAAGTAATCTTAAGACTCACTTATTCACCATCGGATATTCGTAGTTTTGTAAAGCGCTCTTGTCTTTGGCCACTTTTGCCATGCTTATTGCGCTATAGAAAAGCCTATCAAAAGCCTGCTATGTTCATATTCGTGACCTTCGCCGCCTACGCCCTTGCCTAGATACTAAAACTGCCTCCACAATTGCCACTTCAATAGTCCACTCCAAATTAGATTATTGTAACTCCCTCTACTATAACCTTCCCAAAGCCTCTATCAACAAATTGCAATCAATACAAAATGCACTTGCTCGTGCTGTTACTAAGTCACCTAAATTCTCCCACATTTCACCCATACTAAAATCATTACATTGGCTTAAAATAACTGAACGTATCCAATATAAGATAATAACACTTACATATAGCTCACTTCACTCATCAAAACCTGTCTACCTAAGATCACTATTAACCCCTCAGCCTCCTCGACCCACACGTTCATCATCTTACCTCACTCTGTCACGCCCACTCAACCAGTCATCCCTAAAAATTTGCAACCGTGCCTTCTCATACGCCTCACCTGAACTTTGGAACTCAATCCCAGCTTCCCTCCGCAGACTTGGACACTTTCAAACAATAAAATCTGAATCCTCATTTCCTATAATTCCTGCATTATCTCCTCAAGTCTTCCGGTCTAAGCTTAAATCATTCCTTTTTCTAAAATCATATCCTCCATAGCTGTAACAACCTTGCCTCACTGCTCTTTGGATGTTGACAATTGCCTGGCTGATCACATACCTTCCCCATAGCTATTTTAAGAGAGGCTGAGCGCCTAGGAATAAGCAGCTACTGTTGGGCTGCTGCTAAGGCGCTATAGAAATCCACGAGATTTTACTTTACTTTACTTTACTTTAGAAATCGTCCAGCTAATAATAATAATAATAATAATAATAATAATAATAATAATAATAATAATAATATAATAATAATAATAATAATAATAATAATAAATTAATAATAATAATAATAATTTCAATGGTTCATTCACTGATGTGTTCATGTTGCGAGCATCGTCTATGTTTTCATGAACAGATATATATACCTGAAATAGTTGTAAAATTAGTTGCAAAAAAGTTTAGCTATATTTTTTTAGTTTAGTTAACTATTCTAGAAAGTTAGTTTGCAACTAAAAAGTTTAACTACCAGTGTTGTAATAAATACTTCACTGAAAGTATTTAAATACTTTCATAAATACTTGGTTCTCAGGTAGTATTTAAATAGTATTTAAATGCCCAAATACCATGGCAAGTATTTAAATACTGGCAAATAAGGTTTAAGTACTTTTTCAAATACTTGATAATGTATTTGACACGATTCGCCACAACCGTATTTTTGTGTAAAGAAATGTTAGTTAAAATTATTTCTAACAATGTCAATGTAGACCTACTAAACTGTTCAACTGTCTAAATCCATCAGTAAAGAAAAGTAAAAGTGAACAGTCTATAAGAAATGTTATAAGTATGTGAAAATTACAGTAAATCCAAAGTATTTAAATTTCTTAAATACATCTAAATACTCTATGGTCAATTCGCGAAGAACTTGAAGACACATCTATTTGCGACTTCTTATGAATGTTAAATATGTACAGCGCCTTTGACTTTGGTAGACGCCATGCGTACGGCGCTATATAAATTGTCTGAATAATAATAATAATAATAATATGGTATTTAAATGCTATTTAAATACTTAATTTTGGATGAGTATTTAAATACTTTCTTAAATACCGGACAAATTATTTAAATAGTATTTAAATACGAAAAGTATTTAAATACTTTACAACACTGTTAACTACTTATTTTTAGTTGAAATTTAGTTATAGTTTAACTGGGGCGGGAAGTTAGCAGAGTGGTAACAATGTTGGACGATGGAGCAGGAGGTCGCGGGTTCGAGTCCCGCAGGAGCCCTAAAGGTCGACTCAGCCTTTTTCGTGGTGGTAAAATGAGGAGCAGTGGTAAAAATCTCTGCGATAAGTCAAACAGGTACGCTATGCGATACACTCGCCCCGTATCCGTGGCATTGCACGCCTGGCTGAGGGCTATAGAAACGGAGATCAGCGCCGCCTTATGAGCCCGTGAGGCTCGGGGAAGGACTTTGACTTTTTTTGATAGTTTAACTAATGTTTTTTAGTTAGTTGCCCATCACTGCTTATTGTACCCAAAAGCAATCTGAAAAGCTATAATAATAATAATGTGATTTGAAGTGGTTTAGGAGGCTAAGTAAGCCTGTGTGAAAACCACTGATGTAGCCATCTGCATTCAATAACCTAGTTTATCGAGATAGCCTTTGAATCCGTTTACTGTTTCAACTGACACTCCCACCTCGTCCAAACTGTTCCATTTGTCCACAACCCTTGCACCAGAATTTTTTTCTTTCTTGGACCAACCCTCTGCTTAAACAATTTGCATTTGTGGCCTCTTGTGCTGCTATAGTGTGCCAATGTAAAGAATCGATTGTCGGATCGTATGGCACATCTACTTTCCCAGTCATTATTTTGTATGTTTCTATCAAATCCCCCCTCTCTCTCTCTCTCTTCTTTTTTCTAATGTTGTCAGTCCATAATATTTAAGTCTTTTTTCATAACTTAAATTATGGCACCCATTGACCATCTTCGTTGCTCGTCTTTGCACTTTTTCTAAAAGCTCTATCTTTTTTCAAGAATGGATTCCATGCTTGAACACAGTATTCTAGATGACGCCTTACCAATGACTTATAAAGTTTTATGACTATATCTTTGTCTCAATTCACTATTGTGCTTTTCATCATTCCCAACATTTGGTTATCCTTTTTTGCTGCCTCCATGCATTGGTGAGATGGATTCATACTTTTATGGATGATTACCCCCAAGTCTCTTTATTCTTCTGTTGTTGTTAGAACCTTCCCCCTAAAGAATATTCATTACTATTATTAGATTTCCCAACATGCATTACAGAACATTTATCAATATTGAAAAGCATCTGCTAGAGGTTCCCAAACTTTTTGGATTGCGGACCTCTACTTTGTTCCCATCTTAGCTCGCGGACCACATTATCTAACAAGTAAAATTTACAGTTAATATTTAATTAAAATAAAGGGCAGACTATTCCCACAACACCAACGCGTTCCCTAAAGGTGGTGGGACACTACCCGCGCATTGCGCGAGTTCATTTTGACGTCCTTTGCGATCGTGTTGAACGCGTTGGAGCGATTTTCCACACAGGCACAA
This sequence comes from Metaphire vulgaris, assembly GCA_018105865.1. Lineage (NCBI taxonomy): Eukaryota > Metazoa > Annelida > Clitellata > Crassiclitellata > Megascolecidae > Metaphire > Metaphire vulgaris. The sequence continues at coordinate 101,592 of JACLAT010000062.1, forward strand.
ATTAAGCCGCGCCTACAACAGTTGATGTAGCGCTGAAAAAATGGCAGACAGAAAATTAGTTGCTATTTGCGGAATGATGATTTTAACAACATATATCATCGCATCGGTAGCTGCTTTGTCGAAAGAAAAGAAGTCATAAAAACCCAGAAAGGCTAGACTTTTACCTCAATTGGTCATGACCACGGCGATACATAAGTTGTCTTGACAATAATAATAATAATAATAATAATAATAATAATAATAATAATAATAATAATAATAATAATAATAATAATAATAATAATAATAATAATAATAATAATAATAATAATAATAATAATAATAATAATAAAATATACCGGTAAATAAAGAAGCGTTTAGCTTTCAAATTTATTTCACTCCATTTCTTTGCATTGCGTGTAGATTCATTGTGTAATATATACATTCATGATTCACGTACCTGCAGTGTTGTAAAGTATTTAAATACTTTCAGTATTTAAATACTATTTAAATACTTTGTCCAGTATTTAAGAAAGTATTTAAATACTCATCCAAAATTAAGTATTTAAATAGTATTTAAATACCATAGAGTATTTAGATGTATTTAAATACTTTGGATTTATTGCAATTTTCACATAATTATAACGTTTCTCCTATGGACTGTTCATTTTTACATTTTCTTTACTGATGGTTTTAGACAGTTGAACAGTTAAGTAGGTCTACATTGACATTGTTAGAAATAATTTTAACTAACATTACTTTACACAAAAATACGGTTGTGGCGAATCGCGTCAAAGACGTTAACAAGTATTTAAAAAAGTATTTAAACCTTATTTGCCAGTATTTAAATACTTACCCTGGTATTTGGGTATTTAAATACTATTTAAATACTACCTGAGAACCAAGTATTTATGAAAGTATTTAAATACTTTCAGTGAAGTATTTATTACAACACTGCGTACCTGGTGCATGTGGACTGGAGTTTTCCAGCAATCTCGAGCCATATCGATGGCCTTTTATCACTTTCTTTATACGTATCGCATGTGCTATCCCATAAAATGGGATGCGCCGCCACCTCATTCAATATATTTATATCAAATTTATATCAAATTCACTTTTTGTAGCCATGATTAATTTTCTCTTGTCTTCTCTTTATTTCAAATTATTTGGAGGCTGACCATAGATTTATTATTAATATATTAAAGTCTATGGGCTGACGTTTCAATCGATGCCTGATTGGTTGAAAAGTCAAAATGAACGCGACCGAAACTCGGGTGAATGTGCAACCACAATCAGTCGTGCGCGGCGGCGTTGATTTTCTCCCCTCCGTGTGCTTGCACGCGATCAATGAATGCTAATGTCCCAGTCACCATTCGAAAGCAGCTTATCATTCAAGCATTGAAAGCGCTTTCGCAAAGGACGTCAAAATGAACTCGCGCAAAACGCGCTAATGTCCCACCACCATTAGATGACATGCTACGCATAATATAGGCCTACAATTAAACACCGAATAAACGTTGTTACATCACAGATAGATTGAACACGCTTATTTTTTCCAGAATCAGCTACTTGAACTACTTCGTCAAATTTCTTACATATAAACATAATTACTATTTATGAGGTGAATGGGCCTTCTTTTGTGCACAAACTGTCAATCCTTTATTGTATTTTGACAAGCACGCACGCACGCAAGTCAATTTCAACGAAAATCTCGATCTACACTTCGTTTTCATTTTTGTTTACTTATATTTAATATGGCTAAGAGACTAAATCATACGAGAATTTTAGGTACTTTCCCGTTATCCGGACCCCACCTAAAAATGCTTAAAAATGCTTAGAAAACAGAAGAGATATTAAGAAATGCGCTGAGAAATGCTTAGAAGTGTATAATTGTTGACTTTACAGGACACTTTTAATACCGTTGTTGACTTTACAGGAGTCTTTTGATTATTTTGTTGAATTTGAATTCGGCAGTCTAGCGTTGTTAGATACGTGGTTGCTATAGTAGATTGCCACTAGCGAAAACTCGCAATTAGCGAAGACTTTTAATATTGCTTGTGTTGAATGACCGCTACTATTTGAAAAGTATTCTTCTTTAATTAAGATTGAAATGTGTATAATAAAGTGTTTAATATATTACATATGAGATACTGGAGGCCAAAAATCCTTCACTGCCTCCAGTAGTGATTGAAAGGGATTATCGCCTTTAACGTACTGACGCCACATGAATTCAGCCAAATATGATTCCAAGTGATGACGGGCAGTTCCTCGGTGCTTCTTGTTGCGCCACTTAGCCGATCCCCACATTCTCTCAACGGTTTGAGTATGCACGCCAGTTGTAGGGTCAACGAAATTGTAACTGTGGTTAACTTGAAAGTGTTCGAATCCGGCTTCTCTTATGTCGTTGGTGTTGTAACCTCGCCAACTGTCTGAATAGATGAGTGAGCCGTCGGCAATATTTTCTTCTATGGCTGCCAAAAGCGTAGTGGCTTTTCGGTCAGGAACCTGCATCAGGAAGCACTGGCCTGTTTCCCGACAAATTCCACCAAAGATCCATTGTTGCGGTAACACGCGACCTGCATTATTTTTCCGCTTGCTGAACAGAGACTCGTCAATTTCGACGATTCGCCCTTCCCCTCCAATCTTTTCGACACGGCGTCTGATTAAGTGATCGGCGATAACTTCGCGCATATAGTGATTCCAGTCGACAGTCGTGTTCTTGCCCATACCAAGCTCACGTTCACACCATTCTATCGATGTCAGTTCGTAAACCCAGCTGTAGATGAAGCGAATGGCTGTGACAAACGGTAGACGTGAACCTTCGAACCAGTTCCCAACGCGCAGTCGGACTTTTTGTCTACATGGTCGAGTAGTGCATTTGAAGAAGGCACCGTCGCAACCAAAATAGAGCTTCATTGCATGGTTTTGGGGACATTTTCGCACAGCCTGTAAGATGCCCTTCTCTTGCAGGAATTCAACAGCTTTCTCCTCGGAGCGTGGTAAATCGAAGATGTTCATCCTTCTACCGCCTGACAGCACTGGACTGTTCGTCTCAATTTCTAGGGGCAATAATTACACAAGTTGATAACATACATGTATCTTTTAATACTCTAAACAATATATTGAACATCAAAAATAGCTGCCATTGAATCAAAAGTGGTGACAATCTTTCTCTTCTAACTTAAGTTGACTACTAATGTCTAGGCTAGCGACAGTTACTACAGACGCTAACCTACTACAAAAGTCGCAACGCTAATAAAACATCAATTAATTAAGAAAATTAAAATGTCCTGTAACACAGCATCAACATCAACATCGTCACGAAACTCTAATTAAAAGTTCACTAAGCAAAACTATTGGAAATAGCACTTCTTAAAAGACAATTAATTAAAATTAGTGCACACAAATTCTGCCGATCGACATCTTTCTTCCTTCTTCTTCCTCTCTAGTTAATCGGTATTAATAACTCCTCGTCAGGTGGTACAGATCCTTGGCATCGATTGGCTGTCTCAGCGAGCCGCTCCAAATCGTCTTCCGCTGATAGGCGACAGTTTATAGTTGACCTAGAAACGACCAATCCGAACGCTCCAAATCTTCTGTCGTCGACTGCTTCTGTCGTCATAAAAAATCTAAACATATGCAAATTAAGTTAACAGCTGTTTAATCATAGCTTCACCGCTGTTTAACATTTCCATACGCTTCACTGCTGTTTGTCCTTTCTCATCCGAAAATCTCATCAAAAATCGAAGATGTTCATCATACATCATTGCCACAATACTGTTTTTTGACGAAAGGGCCAACGCCAATTCAAAATTCCAAAATTTTCAAAATTTTCCGTCACTCTAAGCTTTTTTTAGGTGGGGTCCGGATAAAAGTAAAGTAAAGTAAAATCTCGTGGATTTCTATAGCGCCTTGGAAAGCAGCACAACAGTAGCTGCTTATTCTTAGGCGCTCAGCCTCTCTTAAAATAGCTATAGGAAAGGTATGGGATCAGCCAGGTAATAGTCAATATCCGAAGGGCAGTGAGGCTAGGTTGTTACAGCTATGGCGGAAATGATTTAAGAAACAGGAAGGATTTAAGCTTAGACCTGAAGACTTGAGGAGAAAGTGCAGGAATTATAGGAAATGAGGAATCAGATTTTATTGTTTGAAAGTGTCCAAGTGTGCGAAGGGAAGCTGGGATCGAGTTCCAGAGTTCAGGTGCAGCGTATGAGAAGGCACGGTTGCAAATTTTCAGGGATGATTGATTTAGCGGGCGTGACAGAGTGAGATGAGATGACGAACGTGTGGGTCGAGGAGGCTGAGGGATTAATAGTGACCTAAGGTAGACAGGTTTTGATGACTGAAGTGAGCTATGTGTAAGTGTTATTATCTTATATTGGATACGTTCAGTTATTTTAAGCCAATGTAATGATTTTAGTATGGGTGAAATATGGGAGAATTTAGGTGACTTAGTAACAGCACGAGCAAGTGCATTTTGTATTGATTGCAATTTGTTGATAGAGGCTTTGGGAAGGTTATAGTAGAGGAGTTACAATAATCTAATTTGGAGTGGACTATTGAGGTGGCAATTGTGGAGGCAGTTTTAGTATCTAGGCAAGGACGTAGGCGGCGAAGGTCACGAATATGAACATAGCAGGCTTTTGATAATTGGGAAATTTGTGATTCGAAGTTTAGAAAAGAATCAAATTTGAATCCTAGATTTCTAGCAGTTGGAACAGGGATTATTGTGGTGTCAGAAGCCAAAACTAGTTTAGGATTGTCAATTTTTTTGAGTTGTTGGGGTAGTCCAATTAAAAGAAACTCTGTCTTAGAAGGGTTAAGAGCGAGGAGATTAGATGACATCCAAGCAGAGATTGATGAGAATGCAGATTCAAGCTCAATAATAACGGGAAAGTACCGAATTTTATTTGTGTTTTTGACGTGTTCTTTGCTGTTTTTTAAATTTTCTCAATTCTTCTGTTGGTCATTATGGCCTAAACTATATAGGGGGCCTAACTCTGCACGCCTTTAATTTCTTCGTTATTTCTCCAAGAACAGGCGAGTGGTAACTGACTAAGCATCAGTACGGAGTGAAATATTTCTTTAATTAATGAAACAGAATCTGTTAGGAATGTCGTTCTCAATAAGGACCTTCAATAAAATAAACTGAAGTCGTCTGCTGGGCCCTCTTACACGCTCTCGCGAGGCCTCCTTGGTTTTCCCCTTTCACCACTAATATTATTCTCCGGCTGGCGGTGTAGGCCTATATCTAGATATTATTATGTGGCTTTAGTATATTATATCTTATTATTTATATTAACTATTATTGTTATTGGTGGCTCGACCGACGCACAGAATTTGAGAACACAGACTGTCAATGCTAAAACTATGGAGTGCTACTAAATATTTTGGGAGGCTCTCGCGGACCCCCGCCATATCCTCCGTGGACCCCTTCGGTCCGCGGACCACAGTTTGGGAACCGCTGAGCTATGCGATACATGCTGAATTTCACTGCCATAAACACGCAGCAAATGGGATACACAGCCACAGGGGCATATATGCATATACGTAGGCTACATAATTCAATGTTTTAAAGGTACAATTGTTGTATTGATTTGACAATACCCTCCCTCTCCCTTGCGATCTACTTCTCTCGAAGAATAATCGTTTTAATCATTGTTGCGAACGTTGGCGTAATCGCTTTGAACTTCAGAATAATTGCTTAATTTAATAACTGATCTATTATGACGTGTCGACTAGAAACCATCGTTGCAATTGTCTAAATTAGTTTGTACTCTAGATCAGTGTCTCGCAAACTTTTTACCTCGCGGCACACTAAACAGAACAAATTTTTTTCACGGCACATTCTTCATAAAATTACAAAACCAACCAACAATTTATTAAATTGAGTGTTCTTTATTAAGGAACTGCCGGGTCTGCAGTCACATATAATGATATGTAGCTGTAACAAACGCGAAAGTAACGTTCATAGACTGTAGATTCTCGCCGTTGTTTTCCTTAGTGTCGTTTTCACCTTGCATTTTCTCAGATCTTGCCAAAAATTTATCCATTTCAAATTTCATAGGGCTAAATCTCGGTAAAAGCATTAAATTCAACTGTTACTATACTTATAGTTACCCTACTATTGCAACATCTCAACACATGCAATGTAATAATTTCAAAACGGTAATTGGGTCAAATGTATCCTTGCGCGCTCAGACGCTGTTGTTTTTACATTGTAAAGGTCGCAAGGACGGTGACGTCAACGAAAGACGTTAATTTCTGGCAGTTGTATCGTTGCGCGCGCAACGTTATATAAAAAAATGGATGTCCGATATATTGTATTGTAGGCTGTGCCGCAGGCTGGTGTGAGGTTCTATATATGACGCCATTTTTACACTTGCTCATCCGGCAAAATTTTTAGGAAGGGAACAAAAAAATTAAAATAATAGTAAAATTCTGAAATTCTTTCACGGCACAGCTGGAATCTCTAGCGGCACACTAGTGTGCCGCGGCACACAGTTTGCGAGACACTGCTCTAGATTAATGAATTTAATTACTCGTTATACATTGACATCACCGTTCCTAAATAGATTGTACTCACGAGTCACGAATGATCGCTTTGAATTAGTCGGTAGCAGATGAGAGACAATTTGTAGAATTGGACATTTCAATCTACCTTGATATTAAAACTGCTTCCACCATTGCCACTTCAATAGTTCACTCTAAGTTAGACTACTGCAACTCACTGTTTCACAATCTTCCAAAGGCTTCCATATGTAAACTCCAATCGATTCAAAATGCCTTAGCTCGTGCAGTAACTAAATCGCCTAAATTTTGCCACATTACATCATTACTCAAATCTCTCCGCTGGCTCAAAATAGCAGAACGCATTGAATATAAAATAATATCGATGACTTATAACTCACTTCATACATCAAAACCTGCCTACCTAAGAAATCTGATAATTCCACAACAACCTGGATCTACTAGATCTTCTTCTCGTGTAACTCTCTTTCGACCTCTGAATCAATCATCTCTCAAAATTTGCAATCGTGCTTTTTCATACGCTGCACCTGAGCTTTGGAACTCAATTCCAATATCCCTTCGCTGTCTACATCAAAGCCAAATAACAAACTCCGAGTCACAATTTTCTCCCCTTCTTGCAACATCTCCTCGTGTTTTTCTTTCTAAACTAAAATCATTTCTCTTTATAAAATCATTTCCTCCATAGCTATAGCGTCCTGCCCACTCGCCCTTTTGATTAAATGACCCGGCATGAATGACCCACCTTTGGCTATAGCTACTTCATTTGAGATTAAGCGCATAGGAATAAGGAGCTACTTCGGTGCATCTTTTGAAAGCGCTTTATAAATTAACGAGATTTTACTTTACTTACTTATATAAGCTAGCCGCTCAGACAGACAGCCGATACCAGACAGCGGAAGACAGCGATACCAGACGGTCAATATCGAATAGCAAGACGGCAGCCAATAGCAGCCAACAACAGTACAGTCGACAGCAGACAACGAAACGTCGAACGAAAGCGATTAACTAAGTAGTAACGTAGCAACGTAGTAAGCTGTCTCACAATAAAGAAACTTCAACAGAACTCAGTGTTGTCGTCATCAGACCGTACCTCGAAACAGCTCATCACAAGTTCGTTAAGCAGCACCCTTACATCTCCATAGAATCAGGTTTCCTCTAACATAGACCTACAGTGCAGAGCCGTAGCTAGAGGCAAGGGCAGGGGCGCCCACACAAGGGGGAAAGGAAGCAAATGCTTCCTGAAAAACCTAGGGGGAAGAAATTCCGTCCCTGAGTTTAGGTATCACGTTAGAGTATTATATTAATTCGATAGGCCCTCAATGACTGCGCAATTACTGGTTTTATTGCAGTGCAATTTTGTAACTTCATATAAGATTACCGGTGCTCAATTCAAGCTAAAGTTCATTATTATCAGGCATTCATAAAATGTTATTATTATTGTAACTTTTACGTAGTCATTCTAATGATGAAGAGTGCAAACTTCCTGTGAAATATAAATCGTTTAAAACAAACTAATAGACTCACATGAAGTTTACATTCCAAATTAGTTTACTGCAACTCCCTCCACTACTGCAGCCTTCCAAAGACCTCCATCAACAAATTACAATCCATTCAAAACTGTGAAACGGTGCAATTAGATACTGTTAATAATAATTATAATTTGCTTGTTTCAGTCAGTTGCCTTAAGTCTAGTTACCCAATTTGCAGTTGTTGCAGCTTTAATGCCTCTATCATCTATGTAAAATAATGTAGGTGTGGCTGTTGGAGAAATCTAATTTTTAAAATAAATACTAAAAGTAGGCTAACATTTATTTTATTTGCATTTGGATGTGGTCATATTGCTCATAGATAATTTGCAGGTAATTTTGAATAGTTTGCCAGCGCAATTACTGCGATATCTCTCCATAGTTTCAATTTACATTTAATAGAGCTTTGTGGCTGTTGGAATTTTCCAGAAATTAAGAATTAGAAGTTACTGGTATGAGACCTATCCTGGTACACCAAAGTATGTGATTTAATGTCCAAAATGCACTGAGACTCACCTACGAGCTTCTATTGATTTTTAAAAATTTTTTGGGGTTATACCCCGGACCCAGGCTTTTTTCCATGAATTTGCAGGGATGGGGGTTGTCAATGTTCGGTGTCGAGTCTTATACGGCTACTTTTTCGTATAATAATAATAATAATAATAATAATAATAATAATAATAATAATAATAATAATAATAATAATAACAATAAAGTGATGTAGATAAATCCCTGCCGGACCCCCGTTTAGGGGTAGGCGAGGAAAGGGAGGACAGGGAAGGGGGAAGCTGCTTCCAGCAGCCAGGGGGGATGGGCGCCCCTGGGCAATGGGGCACATGCCCCGGGCGCCGCGCCGAGGTGAGGGCAGTGGCGTAGCTAGGAATTTGTCTAGGTGGTGCAATTTTTATATTTATAAAATGGAGCTACATATCGATAATCGACTCGAGCAAGCTTGATTCAATTTGGCTATATAGTGACAGTGATGGCACTCAAAGGGCCATCCATAAATGACGTCACGCGATTTTGACAGTTTTTTTACCACCAGCTCTCATCACACGTGACACGTCGTCACAAAAATCATCAAATCGTCAAAGTTAATGTTTCGTTTTAAAATATTCATTATAATTACTATAGTTAAAACAATATCCAGAAACTTTTTCAAATTCTTTTTAAAAATACAGTATAGTTATTATAAATGTAAAATACGTTAAATCGTGTGGTAACATAGTATTGCAGTATTAATAAAAATATTTAGTGCTATGTGACGTCACATTTCTTTTTAAAAAACCTACCCCCGTCGTCACACATCGTCACAAATGTTTGAACACCCTCACCCCTAAGCGTGTGACGTCATTTATGGACGGCCCAAGACATTGTCTAATTTCTTTGCGCAGTGGCAGTACCATAGCCGAAGAGGTTCATCCGAGGCGTGGTCATTGCTAGTTGAAAACTATAAACTATTCTATGTTTATGTTAACAAATACCAGAAACAAAATAATGATAACAAAAGTGAATAAGCAAGAATTGCATTGTACATTGCAATGCTAGTGCTCAAATAAATGAAATAATGACATAAAAATGTTTAGTACTTGACAACTTGGGGGTGCAATTGCGCCCATTGCACCTCCCTGGCTACGCCAATGAGTGAGGGGCGCCAAAATTGGGTATTTGGGTAAGTAAAATGCATAATAAAGAAGAAGAAACATGTGCGACGACCTCTTTTGCTCGTCAGCAGTCTGGAGGGGCGCCAACGGTACACTTTGCCCCCGGGCGCCGGACACCCCAGCTACCAACTGCTACAGTGTACTTGAACGCTTTCAGCAGGACATTGCGACAATTGAGAACCAATATCCAGTGGCGGGGCCACGGAGGGGTTTGGGGGAGTTTGAACCCCCCACTTGCTATCGGGCCACCCGTGAGATTCGTGCAAATTTGCAGAGAAATTGTTGGTGAGTGGGGGGGGGTAGGAGGATGATTGAGGATCGGTTCTACTAGTCTAAGTATCAAGCGTTCTCAACTGTATATATCTACAGGATGGCGTTGCGGGCTTAAACGTTTGTTTGTTCACAAGAATCGTACATTGGATATTGAAAAGCTCATAAACACCTTTGCTGAACGACTGGATAGGCGAGCAAAGTTATATTAAATGTAGTGTTATATATTTGAGACCAGAAGCAATTGGGTGACCAGTCAAATGCGCGACCGACATTTGCGCGCCGACATTTGCGCGATACTACGTTAGTTGATATTATTGGGGTTAGGGTTAGAGTGAGGGTTTGACTTTGGGTTATGATTAAGACTATAGTTACTAAAGCACGGATGACTTATACTGTAATTTATGGTGCAATTCGAGCTTCCTCGAAATACGCGCTAATGTCGGCGCGCAAATGTCGGTGAACAAGCAACTGTAACCTATAACTGAACCATGATTGATAGTATTGGATGTCTGTTAATTGCTATGGCTTAACTAGCCTACTGCTTTTTAACTAGTAACAGTGGTTTGAAGTTTTCGTCAGCAATTTATTTGCCTGCTGTCTACTTTTTGTCGCCTTTTGCCACTTGTGAGTTGTGACACTGAATAGATTTACAGCAATTTAAAACAAAATTTCAAGATTTGATTGAGCAGTAGCATCTACCACGTGACTCTTACTCTTACTAGCATTGACACTAGAATGGGCCAAAGACAAGTAATTTTTTACTTAGCACGCACAAATTGAAGCAGAATAATTTGAAATTGACTTAAGCATAAGAAATTACAGACAAGGAACCTATTGATGCCAGACCTGTGATTTTGTGTCCAAAATGCTCTAAAACACACGTACGAGCATCTACGATTTAAAAATTTTTTCCGGGGGAGAAACCCCCGGACCCCCATTCCAAGGGAGGCCGCGTGTAGCGCGGCCTGGAAGAGAAGTGTCTAACGCGAGGGAATGCGAGAAAGCAGGGTTATTCTAAGATTATCAATCTGGGGGGATTTTAGGGTTATCCCTAACCCTAACCCCCCACTCTCAAACGTCTGGCGCCGCCCCTGCCAATATCAGCCAGGAAAGCTGATTCACTTCCATGATGGTTGACTGGATGACTGTTGGAATCTGACCTGAAATGATTCCGAGCACCTGTATAATCGAATACCAAAGCGCGACCGAAAGTAGCAGCAGACCTTCATTGATTCGTTAACCTACTAGTCTATGACTTTTACACGTATTGCTGCTCTATGACAGAAACTATGGAAAATCTCTCATAGGACTAAACCGTAGCAAATTGTTCGTTTTCATTTCCGTATCGTTTTCAGCACCTCAAAATCTTTAAAGAGATCACTAGTTCAATGTCAGAGTCGGGAATAAATTTGTTATCCAGTGTTATCTGACTGCATGCAATGAATAACTACTGTATTATCAAAACTAGCTTCAACATTTCTTGGAAGCGGCAAGAAAATAAAATGATTATCCATGGGAATTGCCACTTGTCCTCCGAGTCTAATCTGAGGCATTCCAACAGGTGGTCGGAAGCGCCTATATAATGCAAATGGCTTTCATTGCTGAGCAAGCCTGAGGATCAATCCTTACGTCCAAAATTAAACCGTCGCTCGTCCGTTGGTCCCTCGATCGTCGGTCTTCTTCTCCAGCCTCTCCTCCTACGCTGTCAGATGCGTCTCTTGCACACAGCCGAGCGCCTCTTGCAGAGTTGCCGACCAGGATTTTGAAAAACTAGTAGATGCTGGCAAAAGCTAGATCTAGATCTAGCTTCCAAGCGAAATGTCGATCACGAATTGTAACGGAACATAGGTGTTTAATTGTAAGAAAAGCGTAAAATCGTAGCTGGAAACTTGAAATCTTAAACCTACTTAAATAGCAGTAGATCTGCCGAGCACCGGTAGAGGTGGCAACAGGTGGCAGCCTTTTGCTCGACCGACCGATGAGAGCGGGTCTCGTCGTAAATATCGCGTTTCTTATCGTCTGATGAGCCACTCTGCGTGGAAACTGTCTTCCGCGGAAACGCTCTTCCGCATTTATCGTTCCGCTTTCCCGAGTTATTCCTGCCCATGCACCTGTGGCTACGGCCTTCGGTCGGTCGGTCGGTCGGTCGCGTATCGAGGGCAAGGGAGGAGATGACGGCCACCTGAGGAGCGACTGCGGTCGACGGAAGAGAAGGACGAGGAGGAGGAGTAGGTAGAAGAGAAGCGGCTATTGAGGAAGACGCCGAAATAGAAACGCGTCAGCGTGCGATCATGAGCCGGTGCAGGTAGAGAGACAGGTGCTAAAAATTCGTCGCCTACCGTAGGTTAAAGCCGTCGACTTCCGCCTAGATGATGGGTAACCGCCTGTTGACTGAGCCTCTTCTCTGCGCCTCGCGATGGGCGAAATAATTAGAAAGCGGACGACCAATAAATCTCGCCAACTGCAGCAGGTCTCTGAGATCGCCCTTGGCCCCGGCCGCCCGACCGACCGATCAACCGACCGATCACCACTAGGGACGAAATATTTTTGGCAATCGTGAGCTGATAAGGGCCTTTAACTAAGCGCCTCCTCGGCGACTCTGATGCATTCGCCGAACTGACTTCACTCTGAACAGAAGGAGACCTCGAAAGCCTGATTCAAGATTCAAGACTGAATTTTTCGATCTCAACTTCTAGAGCCATGGTAAGCAATAGAATTCCATGAATTGATTGAAAAGTAAAGGGACGTCAAAATCAGTTTATGTCAATTGTATTTAAATATTTAATTTTCACTGGCAAATTAATTGACGTATTAAATTTGCTCAGAAAAATTCCTATCATTGTCCGTTTTATGTTCAAATACTAGTAATTCGAAATCCATTGCAATTTGCAATCATTGGAAACCGAATTTCTGTGCAAAAGATTTAATTGAGTAGCTTCTTTATTTCGTTGTTGACGGAAATTTGCTAATTTAATTCACAACACGGCTCTGCGCGTTAGATTCTGTTCATTCTACACTGAATGGCTTTGTTAGGCCTACGTCTGTTCACGGTTTTACTTCTAAATTCGGATTGTTATGTTCATGTTTCAAAGTCCGTTGCTTTCTCGTTTATGACTTTATGCTAGTAATAATAATTGTGCATTTAACACCGAAAAAGAAGAGACACAGGTATACACAAAAGTATTAATCTATGGTGTACAATTTACAATCGAAAATATTGGATTAAGCGGCAGGCCTACTCTCATTTAAAAAACTCCACAAAACTTATCACAAACAGAAATTTTTTGTACCATGAAGCTCTAGTCAACCGTCAGTCTGGGCACCTGAGACAACTTTATCTTCCGTCCACGGCACGCAGCCAAGTGCCTCCGATGAGAGTCACGGCTTCTGATTAATTTTCAAAGTGCAATATCGTTAGGGTTCGTGCTGACACTGCTGGAATGCCTAAGCCAAAGTTCTCCGAAACAATCTCAATATTCGATGCTTACAGTGAAGTGGCAGAACTGGAGTTATGAAACTCTAATTTAAAGTCATGTGAACTAGGGATGTGCGGGTATACCCGTACCCGCGGGTATACCCTACCCGTACCCGTACCCGCGGGTACGGGTAGGGTAGGGTACACATTTTACGGGTACGGGTCGGGTACGGATACAGCGCTACGGGTACGGGTATAGCGTCTACGGGTACGGGTATACCCGTTTTACCCGAAAAGTTATATTTTCGTTTCTCACTTCTTCTTCAGGTGCTCTGTCCAAAGACAGGTTCCATACTCCAGCGTCGCCACTCCTCTCTATCTTGAGCTTTTATCTTCAGGGCTGAATACTTGTTTTTTTCCGTAGTGTCGAACATCCACTCCAGCATCGATGTTCTTGGTCGCCCTTTCTGTGCTTTCCCATTCATCTTTCCTTCTAGTACTTCTCTTAGTAGGTTTGATTCTTCTCTCAAAACATGACCTATCCACTTCTTTTGTCTTGTACGAATAGTGTTAATTAGGCTTTTCTTCTCTTCTACCCTCTCCAAGACTTCTTCGTTTGTTATTTTTTCCGTCCAGCTAATTTTTTGCATTCTTCGCCAGATCCACATTTCGAATGCCTCTAATCTCTTTATGTCTTCCTTTCTGAGCGTCCAAGTTTCTGATCCATAGAGTGTCACCGGCCAGATCAGTGTTTTGACCAATCGTTTTTTCAGATTTTGGTTAAAATTCCTTCTCAGTAGTTCTCTTCTGTTCGTAAAGGCTTCTTTCCCCATGGCAATTCTTCTCCTTATTTCTTTATGACACTTTGCGTTTTCATCAAGCAGGCTTCCAAGATAGCAGAATTCTTCTACCTGTTCTATTTCCACTCCATCAATGATTATTTTCACTTTGATTATTTCTCACTACTATAGCAAATTAGCAATGCAGTAATAGAAAAATAATATTGAGTAAAGTGTATTAGTATAACTTGTACATCGCGTTCAGTTTGTCAGACAGCATGCATTTTACTTACTGAAAAGTGAAAACATAAAGGAAATACAGATGACGTAATCTGACATCATCAGTAATAAATCTATAATGGCGTCCTCTGACTCCTCCAAGGACTCTTTGACCGAGAAAGTTCTTCTGGTAAAGTTTTGTGGTTTAACTTGAGCTCTAATGCCGCCTGCTCATAGATAAATTATATCTACTAAATATTTTAAACAAGCCCATTCATGTCGGCTTAGGCTAGCTGACTGATTATCCTGATCCCTAAGTACTAGATCTGTCCTAATCTAAACATGCGTGCTATTTACAATGAATAGTTATCCCAATTTCGTAGTCCCTATTTCACTGTTGTCTCTATAGTCTCTAGGAACGGATACGGGTTCACGGGTCCATGTACAGGTCCTTGTAGTACTTGTACCCGTAAACGCACCCGCGGGTACGGGTCCAAAATTCCAAATCCAAAAAACTCCAAATTCCAACCAAAGTCGGTTACGGGTACGGGTACGGGTACGGGTACGGGTACACAGCTTACGGGTACGGGTCGGGTAGGGTATAGCGCTAGCGGGTACGGGTAGGGTAGGGTAAAAAAGTTTTTCCACGGGTACGGGTATGGTATGCATTTTGCTGTACCCGCACATCTCTAATGTGAACTCGATTCCCTCACTTCTCACTCCCACACTCGATTAATTGCGAAAACTACGTCTCATTTTCTTATCAGGCGTATTTGAAGCTGGGAAGGCGTATGAGCAGGAAAATAAAGGGGTGCTATATAAGTCTCATTGGCCTATGACCAGGGCTTTTTTTCTAGGAGAAAAGGTTTGGGAACTCATCCTTTTTTGCTCATCAACAAAAACAGGTGTGGGAACGCCGTACCTGTACGTTCCCAAACTCATTATTGCATATCCATAATTATATATACAATCTGGCAAAAAATGTGTGGGAACGCCGTTCCCATGCGTTCCCACTGAAAAAAAGCCCTGCCTATGACAATGCATTTGCAAAACTCTCCGAAGCCGCTTCAAAGCTGGGCAGTGTCAGTGATCACACTCAGGGCCGGCGAGAGAAAATACGGGCCGGGGAACAAATATTGATTCCGGGCCTCTTGTTTCAAAACCTTAAAAAGCAAACAAAGGTTATCCTTTATCCTCATAATAAATAAATGCTGACAAGCAACAGTAGCGTCATTTCACATTTTTCTTAAAAGCAAGATAATTTTTGGGAAATTTTGGCCATTTTTGGGCAATTTTTGACAATTTTTGGCAATTTTTAGACAATTTTTGGCAAATGTTAGGCGATTTTGGGCAAATTTTGGGCAATTTTGGCAAATTTTGGGCAATCTTGACAAATTTTGGGCACTTTTTGGCAATTTTGTAAATTTGTGACATTTTTGCAAATTTTTGACAATTTTTGGCTTTGTTTGTGCATTTCACATTAATTTATTTATTTTATACATTACTAATTATTTATTCATTTCCTAGGGGGCGTGGCTCCTACCCCACAAATGACGCCCTGACAAGCAAAAAGAAGAAAGGCCGTCTGATATTAAATAATTACTGACAAGCAAAAAAAGTAGATAAATTATGACAAGCAAAAAACGGTCGTCACTTAAATAATTTTTTTTCTGGTCAGCGCGGGCCCTTTGCTTATCACCGGGCCCGGGTAAAAATGTACCCCCTGGTCACACTGGTAGGCAGTGAAACAAACCGTGACGGAAAATCAATTGGAATAAATGAAAAATCAAAGCAGAAGTAGCAGAAACTTCAGAAGGGCATCCGCTTAAGATGACGTCCTGGTTTACAGATGTTCAAGTCTTACAAGCAAAAGACGGGATTTTCTCTAAAGCCTTCTCAACGACCATTTCCTGTTCTTTTATTTTAGTAAGTTGCAAAATGTTTGATTCTTTGTTTATTCTTAACAAGAATCATCAGATCTTTTAGCCATTTCCGTTACTTGTGTCAAACAATATGTCGCCTTTACTACGCCCTATGGATCCACTGCTGCTCAGTAATAATTTGAGTTATTTGCTTGTTGTTAGCAATCGTAGAATAATGCCGATTTCACTTGCTCCCATGAGAACGAAATGGGAATGCAAGCAATATGAATGGCAGTGGCGTAGCCAGGATTTCCAGAAGGGGTTTGGTTTTGACCGTAACTATAACTTTCGAAAAATCTTGACAGGCAAAAAAGTCACCCACATCTTTCCTTCTTATGTTTTTTCCTTCCCAGACGCTGACAGGCAAACAAAGATCGTCAGTCACCTATAACGCCGCTTTAAAAAAAATTCGGTCACCAGCGGCAAGGGGGTTTAACCACCAAAGCCGTGTCCGAAAATAAAAAAATGTATGGAAACACGTTACAAAAAGTGTTTTCGTCAGCAGCCAATGGGGTTTGACCCCCAGCCCCCTGGCTACGCCACTGATGAATGATCATGCAGAGAATTAGGCAACGCTGATTAATTAGCAGCATATAGCATGGTTAATTACATGCGACGAAGCAAATTGATGGGAAATTAACAGTCAAATAAGTGCTCTGTAATTAGTATTGCTGTCAATTTTCATGCATTTTCTAATTCGTGATATCTTTTCAATCTCTCTTTGGTTGTTTATTCTGCAGGCGAGCTTCCTATCCTAATTAAAGCTTACATGCGTTGTGAAAGATCAAGAAGACACTATCAGCATTTGTCAAGGTCAGTCTGATTCATATATGTCAGAGGTTCCCAAACCGCGGTCCGCGGGCCACTTGTGGCCCGCCGCTTCTCATAAAGTGACCCGTGGTGGCTCACGAGGTGTCTTCAATATTTGATACAATGTACTTTTTTTTATTAATTTAAAAAATGTATTGACGTCCAAATAAATAAATAATGACTAAACGAAAGTTGCAACAATGTGCAATGTAGTCTTCTAGAGTCTAAATTCTGTTGCTTCTGAAGTCGAATTTTGTCCGAGCACTCAGAGCGCCTCGTCGGCTTTCGTTAATTCACCCTGCGTGTAGTTGTGCTCAGATATAATTAATTATCTAATACGCCCATTGCTAGCGAGCGAAACTTTTTAAAAATCCGTTTATACGCCTTGTTGAAATTCAGAGTATACAAGACATTATAATGTCATCTGTTACATCGATTGTAGTCTGCACCTTTGTTGCACAAATCGATTTTGAAATAAGAATCTATCGTTAAAACTTAAAACCCCTAAGCCTGTGATGTGTGGCAACCCTGGCTCCCGGGTCAGCATACTGTATATTGATGATTATATTGTATTATAACCATTATGGAGTTGTCTATTCTTTGAATATCTTGAGCGGGCGCATTGGCCACCGGCGCAGGCCGACCAGAGGTGCGAAGACAGGCGTCCGTATAAAGGGCGGGAACAAAGACAGTCTGGGCCGTCTATCGCGATGCGGAGAGATCGGACGCCGGAGAGAGGTCGCAGGAATGGAGAGAATAGAGTAAGAGAACGAACACAGGAGGTTGATGAAGAAGGCGAAGGATAGGAAGATGGGCAGAAGGTATACAAATTAAACGGATATTAATTCATAAGGATATAAGTATCATATAACCAATATGGGGGAGGGCAAGCTTTTCCGCTGTTCGCATCTGGTCGTTCTGGTCTTGTTGTCCGTGTCCTGTCGCCGCATATTGGGTTACCTCTTGTCATGTTCTGTTGTGAGTAGCGACGAGATTTATTGTTGTAAATTATTATTTGGCTAAGTAGGGTCCATTGAACAATGATCGGCGCAACGTATAAGCATATCTATACTCTATAAGCCTATATATGTTACAGTCAAAGTGTGAAATCAGGTAATGCTGACATTGCCTGAAATTTTTAAGCAATGTCGACATAAGCCGTTTCACTCGGGCAATGTCGACATTGACTGAAATTGTTAGGCATTGTTTAACAATGCCTGAAATTTGCTCAGATTTTCTACACACTTTGCCTGAAATCTTTATCCGTGATGGAATAGCACTGTATATGCACATTGGTGCATGCACCAATGTGTAACATAACAAAAATTAAATGAGTTGCAAATTAGAGGCCGTCCATATAGTACGTACGCACCGTGGGGGCTTGAGATTTATGCAATTTTGCGTACGGAAGCGTACGGGAGAGGGGAGGGGGTCACGACTGAATTTGTACGTACGTACATTCAAATTTATAAATAGATAGAAGGCTGGTATATTCACACAAACATTTGATTTGAACAAAATTACTTTCTCACAGTCAAACAAAGGGTCCCGACTATTGTTCCCACGGTTATTTAAATATTTAAAACCTTAAATTTCTTTAAACTCTTTGTAATGCGTAGAATATACAGGGTAATTCCGTAGACTGTTAATTTCGATATGAAAGGCGCGGTTGATTGAGCTTGTTTTTTGGTTTTGACTTATTTCCGAATACTTGAGACATTCGAGGTTTTGCTAATTGATATTTGATGCAGTATCCAAGTGTTGTGGTCGGTATTTACAATGCAAATGCTCTGGAAATGTCTATCGATCTGTGTGATTACATTGATTAGTCTGTTCTCATATTTGAATTTTTAACATACGAGTATATCATTTGCACATTCAACCTCAATCACTCGATAAACTTTATAATGTCTTCTCCAAGAGACTTGTGATCACACTTGAAACGGTAGTTCCAAGGTTCATAGGTGCGCAGCGCGAGTAAATGGACATATCAGGTTGGTCGCGCTACAGACCAAATCTACGCATGGATTCTCACAATTAGCGACTCAAAATTCACCTCATGACTACATGCTTGTTTAACGGTATTAGTTGTTAAATTTTAGTACGAAATCTTAAACATTTTGTTACTTTATGCATCGGATAGACCTTCTTGTGGTCCACCCCGTGAGTACCCAACTATTGGGGAAACTAACGATCCTCCCTCGCCGACTGAATCCACATTGATCCCAGTCACTTTCAAAACCAGCAAAAAGCAACTCCTGACAACTTCCAAGCTGTTCCTTCTGCTCTCCGAGTCTTCCAACTGAAAGTTGAGGAGCTGTCCTCTGCCAAGCGCGTACTTATTGGCCAGCTGGCCATACAGCACAAAGCGGATGTTATCTGCCTACAAGAAACACACAGCAGTCGATGACGCTGCTCGATTCATCATCAGTAGATATGACCTAATATGCTATGATCTCCATCTGAAACACGACCGAGCCACTTAAGCCCAGTCGGATCTTGCAGACGTCTGCCACGTTGCCTCCTCGGCCTTCCACGACTCCATTAGTACCGGTATTTTAATTATTCAGCTCGTCAAAGTGTACAAGTCTCTTAGGCAGCGTTTTATCCAGGACTGTTAGGGAGGAGATTCACCTCCCCAAATAACTCAAAATCCCCCAACCAAAAATCCCAGCACTTGCACAAATGTTTGAATTGGTCTGTCTCTTCCCCTCAAAATCAATTACCCCGCCTCCAAGGGCCTGGAATGTGGATAAAGCACTGCGAGTCTTACGCCCTCGTGGAATAACGAGATCCTGCCCAGCCCGAACCATCCAGCCATCTACGTCGGAGATTTTAGTTGCCATCACCAAGACCGGGGTTGCTCCTCTACTTGGGCTGTCGGCTCCATGATGCTCCATCCTGGTAGGCTGGGGGCACTGGGCTTCTTAGAACGATATCTTTCTTTATTTATTTATTTTTCTCTCTCTCTATTATATGATTCCAAGCAACCAGGCTCTTTTCACAGCGCTATGTGGAACAAAGACTCGTCGCCTGACCTATGCTGGATTAGCTCAGTCAACGGCCAAGCCTTTCCTGCTACGAGACAAGTTCTCAAGGACTTACCGCAAAGTCAGCATTGCCCATCCATCATTCACATTGGTTTCCAACTCCCAGCGATCCCATGCTCGGTGAAACTGATATGGAATTTCTGGAAAGCAAACTGGTTCAGCGATCTTACCGACAAATCTATCCCCACATTTCCAATTAACTATCACCACTGAAGACTCTTGCTCCATACGTCGTAAACAATGTGAACCAAAGTTATAACAATACTGAAATAGACCGCATCATCATTTGTTAACTGTCTTTTGGCGTAAATGTCCATGTCCTCATATCCCCTATCACAACACCTACACTGCAAGCAATGATTGCAACTTTATGTGACGCATTCGTTGATATGTTAAAGGGCTGACATTTACCAAATGAGCAGCATGGATTTAAATTTAAAAATGGAATTGCAAATTCTGACTTTAGCCAAATAGTTAGGCCTACTGTTCAACGATAAACTTCACTAGTTGCTTATACCGGAGCGTATCATCTAAAAACGATGCCGGTTTACGTTCCGATCGCTTCATGACCATACATGCCCCCACTGAATCAAGGAGCTCGTACATAGGCCAATACCTGTCGACAACACTCACGAGCTGCGATCGAGCAGACGGACTCTAGTAGTGGTCCCTCTCCCGTCAAAGTCCGCTTTATTCGGGAAAGGTCTGTCACGCATCTATGGAATAAGTTACCAAATGCGGTAACCAATGCGACCTCCTCTGATCTGTCCGCGAAGAAACTGAGGACTCATCTATTCAACATCTCTTTTAGCTGACTCTGTAAAGCGCACCTGACTTTAACTCTCGCCATGTTTGCCACGCTATAATAAATTGACATGAATGATTGATTGATTGATTGATTAAGTATAATTTTCCATTAGGCTATTAAATACTACTACTACTACTACTACTACTACTACTACTACTACTACTACTACTATTATTATTATTATTATTATTATTATTATTATTTTAAATAATAATATTATTATTATTATTTATTTAATTATAATGACGTAATTTTCAAGTGGCTTAGGAGGCTAAGTTAGCCTGCCCGAGAGCCACAATAATTACTTTCAGCATTAATAACCCAGTTTTCCTAGATAACTTTCTTGTACAATTTATATTTGTGTCCTCTGGTGCCGAGACCTGGACAATTTAAAGGGAAATGGAAAAAACTGGAAGCCGCCAAAATGTGGTTCATACGGGAAAATGTTGGCTTACTGAATATTCATTCCGTAAACAACAAGATGGTGATGTATGAGGTATCATCGATGATTCTAAACTGAATTTCTCGTCATCGCTATTTAAACACTTCAGAGTTATCGGCTGAACGTTATCGAGACGCTTAACGTTATTGAGAGTTTGAGACGAAGGACAAGCCCACTGACAACATTCTTTTCGTCAATCTATCAGCCGCATTTGACATCCTCTTCTGACGCCTAAAGACACTATGGGCTGAAAGACACAGTGTTTGCGTGTGTAAGGAGCTGCCTGACACCAGGCTTGTTAGTGCTTGGTCTTGTGCTTGGACTTGTACTGTGCTTAAGTACCAAAAAGCAAGTGTTTGTGCTTGGCCTTGGACAATGAGTGCTTGGTCTTGTGCTTGGCCTTGTGCCTTAGGTGCTTGGCCTTGTGCTTGGCCTTGAGGGTTGAGGCCTGCAAGTACAACGTTGAATAACAAAGTTACCAAATTTGCAAATTAAAGCATTAGTGCACGTATTAGTTATATGCAGAGGCCAGAGAGTAAATAAGTAAAAGTCTTTGGGTCAATATTACTGCAGTCTGGATCAGGCTTCAGTTTTAAGATTTGGTCTGAAAATATTAGTTGAAAGGTGCAGTAATTTTGAACCTAAGCGAAAAGGTTGTTTATTTGAACATGTACTTGTGCCTGCTTGTACTTGTGTTTGAATGTAAAGTGTTTGGCCTTGGCCTTGGACTATGAGTGCTTGGCCTTGTGCTTGGCCTTGTGCCTTAGATGCTTGGCCTTGTGCTTGGCCTTGTACCTTAGGTGCTTGGCCTTGTGCCTTAGGTGCTTGTTAACAAGTCTGCCTGACGCACAGCGCTAAACCAGTATGAATAATATTAAACTAGCATCAGCTCCACGCAAGGTTATTATTATTATTATTATTATTATTATTATTATTGAAAGTTAAGACAAGCGGTAACTTATCCGGTCGCGGACTGAGTGAACGCATTACATTGTTAATTAATTAGTGATGACGAGTTTTGTATAGCAGAAAGCAGACTGTTCCAGGAGCGTTCCACACGAATCTGTACTGGAGTCCCTGCTCTTCATGCTCTACGCTGGTGATGTCAGTGGCATCATCAAATCTTATTACCTGGATGCACATTTTATGCTGATGACGGTTAACCCCTTAACCATGTATTTAACTGTAACTCAATGTAAAATGGACGGATATATCCGGGATCCCCAGTTAAGGGGTTAAATCTACTCATCCTGTGCTGCTGCCCATATAACGAGGAATTGCTAGTACCAATTACAAAGGATTAAGAACATTCGACGTTACATTCCAACATTCATCGCCATTCAGCTCGTGCGCGCTCTTCTTCTACATCGGATCTACTACTGCAATAGCACTGTGTGCTGCTTGGTCTTCAGAGCAGTCAGTTAAACAGACTGCAATCAGTTCTGAACGATTCTGTTCGCCTGATCTTCGGTTGCCAGTGGAGCGATCTCACAACCTCTTTTCTCAGAGACAACCTTCATTGGCTAAGAATTCCCGAGCGAATTATCTTCTAGAGATGCCTGTTCACCTACCGGGCACTGAACGATCCATTCTGTCTCGATTACATCTCCTCGCTTGTTACCAGAACTATCTTGAATGATCGACGCTCCAGACTCCGCTCAAGCAGTCGGGCACAGTTACTCGTTCCACCTCCAGCAAGGACAGCCAAGTTCAGCGAACGATCGGTTTCGTGACGAAGTCCACTGATTTGGAACTCTCTGCCTGTGAACGTCACGTCATGCAAATCGTTCCTTTCATTTCTGAATAATCTGAAGACTAACTTGTTTAATAACTCTTACAAGTGACACCTGTCAAAGTGCCCTTGATTTTCACTTTTCGTTTAACGACGGCGCTATATAAAGTATCTTAATAATAATAATAATAATAATAATAATAATAATAATAATAATAATAATAATAATAATAATAATAATAATAATAATAATAATAACAGTGGCGTAGCCAAGGGGTGGAATTAAAACCCACCTTGGTTGCCCGACCAACAAATTTTGTATTCGTATTATTATTCTGTGAGTGGAATGACGCCAAAATCGCCTTTGAGGTATCAAACAAGAAAAAAGAAGCAAATGAAAATATTAGTATAGCTATACGCGCTCATTTAGCTATATAATTAACTTAAGAAAAATGATAGACGGCGATCCTTTTTTATTCTTTGTCTTTTCGAGATTTTTCGAAGTTGGGAATGGTCATAATCCCCCCTTCGGAAAATCCTTGCTAGGCCACTGAATGATAATGTAAGAAAGAAGATATCTTTGAATGGGAAGAATACAAACGAGGAAGTGTTGGAAATGATAAATATCAATAGAACGCTAATAAATACGATAAAAGAAATACAATTAATGGTTTTTGACACATAATGATGACAAATGAAAGAGAAAACTTAATAACAACGGGAAAAGCTAAGGGATGCAGAGCAAGCGAACAAAGACACATTTACTAGCAGCATACTGGCAGGAAGGATATAAGTTAAGTCATTGGAGGAAATGCTACGCGCTATCAACGACAAACGTAGATGAAGGCCCATAGTCGCCAACGCAGCAATGCACGGCACTTGAAGAAAGAATACCTCTGGTGCTGCTATAGTGTGCTTAATTGAAAGAATCGCTCGTATGGCGCATTTACTTTACCAATCATTATTTTACTGTAAGTTTTATTTTATTGAATCTCGTGTATCTATGTAGTACTTTTGTAAATAGTAACACTGTAGGTGTTTTATCATAGGCGCACACTCTAAATCTGAAATAGCGGAAAAGAGGAGGCAAGGCTGGGTCATGCAGAGAAAAAGATTTTTTAAAACAGAGATGTTTTAAGTTTATTTCGTACAACTTGAAGATATGTTGCAAGAAGTGAAGGATATTGTGACGGAGAAATAATTATTTTCAGTCAGTGTAGAGCTCTGCGTAATGGTGAAATATGGAAGCATTTTGGTGAATTCGTAATTGAACGAGCTAAAGCATTTTGAATCGATTGGAGTTTATTATTAACTGTTTATAGATGGAAGCTGTGAGAGCTTTGCTGTTGTTGTTTTGAATAGTCTGATATGAATAGACCGTAAATATATATCGTCTATATTGATTGATCTGGATCTCCCTGCCGTTTCTAATCTTCAATGTCTCTAATCTTTCTAATAGGCTATTTGTATAATGTTATCAGAGCAGAACGGCGTCGAGTCGGGGAACTAGAACAAAATTTGAATTTGGCAATGTTGCTGAGCAGTGTTTAATCTAGACTCCTGGACTCCGGGGTGAACTGAAAAAGCCGGGGGAAAACTGTCCAAGCCGGGGGAATTCTGCTAGGGGCCGCTGTTAGTCCATGTAGTATTCTAAAATTTCCGGGAGGAATTTGAAATTTCCGGGGGGAAGGGCAATTTTCCCCCGGAAACGGCCTAGCTTAAACACTGTTGCTGAGTCAAAAGAAGCAGTGATCAGACACGCTTTAGGATCAATTTGTTCTATCAATAGTTAGTGAAGTCAGCTTTGTTTGTTAATTTTTGTAGTAGGTAGTGGTGGTAATGGCAGTAGTAGTAGTAGTAGGAGTAGTAGTAGTAGTAGTAGTAGTAGTAGTAGTAGTAGTAGTAGTAGTAGTAGTAGTAGTAGTAGTAGTACTAGTAGTGGTAGTAGTAGTTATAGTGGTGGTGGTCAGGGGATACGGACCAGAGATGGACATGGGTTGGGTTAACCCATGGGTTGGGTTGGGTTGGGTTGGGTTGGATTGGGTTGGGTCATAAATGTAGGCAGTTGTGGTGGGTTGGGTTGGGTTGCAAAACGCTGATTTGCACGTGGCACAGTGCACATACCATACATTGGTTATAAAAAAATGGTTATCGTTTTCCGCATTTTCACCTAACAAATTGCCACCGAACTGTCGCTGGCAATACTGGCTTATGACGGCTCTTAGTTGCTGATTGGCGGGTGGGGGTTATATTCAGGACTGTCTTGAGCCCTGGTTCTATTGATGCAAACACAGTTGTTCCTATATAATAAAACATTAAAGGCATAAGTCTATCTCCTTTGATACATAAACCCCCCCTCGCCGTTGTGGCCGTTGCTTTCTCGATATTGTGCAGCGTCATATGCCTATAGGTAGATGTTGATCCGCAGCCACGAGATATTTGCATAAGACCGGTGGAAGTAAATAATGCAAGGCATTGGAATCGAGAGTCGAAATTGATGAAAGAAGGAAGTAACTTTCTTTGAACCATCCACTGTAAATCCATCTTAATCCCCTTATTGACTCCAATAACATTTATGAGCTACTGCGTGGGAGTGCGTGCGAACTTGCTAAGCAAATGCTATAATGGCTCTAGGGCTCCTTATTCGTTAGTCTTTCAACATTTGAAGCTGAATTTTATATAGTATAAGTACAAATTATAACACGGACGTCTACCTTCCTTTGCACGCCAATGATAATTATAATGGCGGAAAACGTAGGCCCTACAGCGACATATGAGAGGTAATTTTTTTAAATGATTTGTATGCAGTGATTGACAAATTGTTGCTTAGCAATAAATTTGCTGAATATGTTTACTTGAAGCTTGTGTGGGTTGGATTGGGTTGGGTGAATACTTGCAATTGCCGGCATGGGTTGGGTTGGGTTGGGTTGGAGATTTGATGGGTCGGGTTGGGTTGGATTCTAAAAAATGGACCCATGTCCATCTCTGATACGGACAACTCGCCCCCAGTAACTCGCCCCAGTAACTCGCCCCCAGTAACTCGCCCCGACAAATTCGCTCCCAGGTACAACTCGCCCCCAGACAATTCGCCCCAGTAACTCTCTCCCGACAAATTCGTACCGAATTTAAAGAAAATGCAATGGGTTAGATATGTACAGTAGTACTTTCTTAATGCTATCTAAATATGGTCAACATTTAAAGACAATGTACGACAAATGTAAAACTAATGCAATCTAAAGAACGAAAGCTAGATATGGTAAACAAATAAAGTCAATGTACGAAATATGTAAAAATAATGGACGGATGTCAACATTTAACAAAAGTGCGGATGATGGTTAAAGAGCAAAATTATATGCAATCCCGCTTAGTTAGTCTTTCAGAGTGCGATTTGGAAAATCCTCAGCCATATGTTTAAATCTGGCAACGATTGCATCTGTCCTCATTTGCTAGCGATCTGGCGAATCGGGAGAGGGGGCGAATTGCTGGGGGCGAATTTTCCGCAAAACCTTTTAATTCAGGGGCGAATTTGTCGGGGGCGAGTTTTCCGGGGGCGAGTTGCTGGGGCGATTTGTCCGTAAACCTGTGGTCAGGGGCATAGCCAGGAATTTGATTTGGGAGAGTGTAAATTTAGGGGTATATATTGTTATATATGTCATATATATTTTAAATATATACAGATTTTGGGGGTATATATACCCCCGTCGCTACGCTCCTGGTGGTGGTGATGGTGGTGGTGGTGGCGATGGTGATAGATGAAAACTGTCTAGTTAGTATTTAGTCAAAGTGGAAAATTGAGTATAGACAATCTACAACTTTATAGGTATATAACTATATATATATATATATATATATATATATATATATATATATATATATATATATATATATAGAGAGAGAGAGAGAGAGAGAGAGAGAGAGAGAGAGAGAGTTTCTAGATAATCATTGTTTTGCCTTGTTTTTAATTGTTCTTATTCCCTCTATTAACAGGACCGGCCTTAGGCACGGGCAAAGCAGGCAGTTGCCTAGGGCGTCAAGATCCAAGAGGCGCCAATCCTTGCCATTTTAACCAAGAGATTTAATTACAACGCCTATTTTTATTTAAACTCAAAACGTTCGCTTATGGAACATGATTAAATAATAATTATTGTTTGTTTCCATTCAAGTTTTTCCGATTCAATTTATATTTCGAACCTTGATAAATCAGAAGTTGAATATTAGTAACGGTATAACACTATGACTCTGTTTTAGCGCACTTTTTTGACTGATTCATCATTGGAGGGAGTAACCGTGATGCCACAGGGGGTCCGAGTGGGGAGGAGCAGAGGGCTCCAAAGTATGCTTTGCCTTGGGCGCCATTTTGGCTAGGGCCGGCCCTGGGCCCTCTAAGTTATATAACAGATGTAAACAAGAAGTCATGCTTTGATGCTTTACTGCTATGAAAACGAACTGATTTTACTACAGATCCTAAACAATGTTCTCACACAACTGTTTTCTACCAAACAGAATGTTATTTCAAATGCCTTAGGAGGCGAAATATCGCCGTTTTACGGGTAAGTTCCTTTGGTTATCTTATGAGCAATTGAGCATCTTTAAAATGCGATGATTTTAAAGACACACGAAGTTATTTGATGTGATAATTTAAAGGTTAAAGAAAGCGTTCTACGATCTAGGATCCCAGAAGTCACTAAATAACGCCCTACAGTTCATTCAGATATAAAGAAACAAAGTCGAGTCTAGTATTGAAAGGTTTGAAAGGCGATTCTTCTAACAAATTTCTTTGCAATTTCATGATGTAACGTCGGTATGAAGAACCAAGAATCTATAAAACAATTAAGCAGCATAAGACTTCATCATCATCATCATCATCATCATCATCATCATCATCATCATCATTGTCATCGTTCATCGTCATCGTCATCATGATGGAAATAATCATTTGGTGGATTATATATTCTGCATAATTTGTGTCATCTTCATCATAATGTTCATCGTCATTATCATTTATCATTTTCGTAATATGCATCGTTTTCATGAGTACTTTTTTCATCCATATCATCATGACTACTAACGTTTCATTATATCGTCAACAATCACAACTACCCGGTATTCATCATTATAATTATCATCATCATCATCATCACCACCATCATCATCAGTAGTCACCCTCTTCCTTTACATAGGACAGTTACTGATGTAAGGGCCTCCACTACTTGCATCACCATATTGCCACAATCATTGCCAAATACATCAAGAAAGATGTGAGAGACTACGTAACGAAAAGTATAAATTCAGCACTTAGTTAAGACGCTAAAAAGTGAGGCATTCAGGCAGTGTAGGCTAAGGCTAGGTAAGGTTGTGTTAGGTAAAATGCGAAAATGCAAGGAAGGTAGGACAAAGTAGGGCAATGCACATCTAGATAAGACAAGGTAAGAACGGGTAAGGCAATGCAAGGAAAGCTAAATCAATGCCAGGTAATGCGAAGATGAGCGAAGAGAAGTCAAGGTAGGGCCATATGCAAGGAAGGCAAAGTAAGATAGGATAATCTATATCAAAGTGGATGAGGCAATGCTAAGCTATTAAAACATGTAAGGATGTGCAAAGAGAAGAGAGATCAAGAGGAAGCCTTAGATCAAGATGTAATATTGTGCTTACTTTTACTATTATCAAGCGCTTCATATCATCGTCGACGATTTCGTCGTCGTCATCATCATCATCATCATCATCACCTGTACCTACTTCACCACTAAAGTCATCATCATTAGCAATATCATCAGGGCATTTTCCATCAAAATAATTGAGTTTGAGGAAAATTTGCTAAAGAAAGGCAATTTGAGAACAAGCAAAATTCACAAATGTGAGATTAAGATGAGGTCAGCAAAGTAAAAAATCAAAACAAAGACTTGGGCATCAACGTAATGTAAGGCAAGATATTGTTCGAGAAAATATGTAAAGTTAAGTGAGGCTATGCAATTAAATCAAGACTGATAAAGGGAAGAGAGGTGAGACTTGATTAGATTTTAAATTGATTGAGCAGTACTTTGTTAACCAGGCTGTTCTATAAACATCATCAGCATAATCATTGTCATCATTACCAGCAACACCATCAATGACCAGCAGTCATATCAGTATGACATCATCATTTATGTCAATGCCTACATCATCATAGTCATCATCATAACCATCAACACAGCCACCATCATCATTATCATCATAATTGTAATTATTATAATCATTACCATGACCACCACCATTATCTTTATATTCATTTAATTGATTTAAGAATATTATATTGCTGTTTCTTTGATATGCATTTATGATTCTGGACTATTTTAAAATTGAGGACTTCTTATGTTCACGCAGATAATATGAAATATGAGTCAATGTAAATTAACGGAATAGCCAGTGCTCCTGGGGACACCATGCGCATCCAATATAATCTGACTAGGAGGTTTGGGAAGTGCCTTGAGCTCCCCTAGTGCAGGCTTGTGGAGTCTGGGGTGGAGCCCCAGGCACGAAAGATTTTGAGCTCTATGGGAGTTAAACTGTGAGCTCTGGCGCATACTTTAAGACTTTAGTTGTGATTTATTATTGAGTGGCCAAAAGCTGTAATAAAACTAAGCATCTCAATTCTGTCGACAATCACTCCAAATCCCTGAAACAAGTTTCATCGGCTTTTCGCAAATCCCATGACTGGTCTCAGCCCAAAGGAGCCTGTGCCCCTTTGTAGCTGCATCAACCAGGTAAATAGGAATTAACTAGGATAAGTTATATATATATTATATATATATGCTAAAATGCTAGAGCAGTGGTTCTTAATCCGTGTGCCGTGACAGGGAGCCTTGTGGGCCATGCTACAGTCTCAAACCAAGAAAAATAGAGAAACTAATAAATATAATTAATTAATCTGATTTTTTGTGCATTTTATTAGTTTATTAACTTTATTAGTTGGCGTAGCCAGGGAGGACCGGACCCTCTGCTCTGGGATCAGTCGTGAAATTTGCGCTTAACCATTGCGAAGTATTTCGCGGAGACAGGTATGGCGTACGTGAAAGTGCCAAGATCAACTTGATCATCTTTTTTTGCTTATTTGCTTGCAGACTTTCATATTTAATTGAAAATATCGATACGATACGATTCAGGAACCCTACTTATGACACTGCCTATTTAACAGGTGGGCCGCGGAACTTTTGAAATGTCAAACGTTGGCCGTGCAGCAAAGTAGTCTGAGAGCCATTAAGCTAGAGACATTGTGTAGGCAATTTGGATAATGTTGCTTACTGTCACTATAGTTTGTGCATGACACTATATGCTACTAGTCTACTAATAATAATATTATTATGAAATAATGTAATGTGATTATCACTGTCATGATTGTGGTTCACATAATTGTGCCTTTTACTACCTTGCGCATCTCTAGTTGCTTATTGATATAGTTAAAATGCATGACCACTTCTCGGGGGGGGAGGGTGTTCAAATGTTAAACTTTTCTAATGCTGTCAAAGTTTACCATGTATCCTTTTCAGTGTCTTTCTGTTTAGAATCTGCGACTGGATGACTCAGACTCTATACACATCAAACATACAAAAAATAGGTTGTTATCGTATTCAACTTGAACTATTGATTGGCAGGTCTAGTGCTAACAAATAATCTTGAATATTGTACAAGTACATTTATTTATTTATTTCTAGGTGTAGCATGAAGAAACATTACAAATTGAATTTTCGTAAAGTTAGATAGTGAAACTAGATGCAAGTACAATGGGTAATTAAGCACTGCACAACTAATAATCTTGAATATTGTACAAGTACATTTATTTATTTATTTCTAGGTGTAGCATGAAGAAACATTACAAATTGAATTTTCGTAAAGTTAGATAGTGAAACTAGATGCAAGTACAATGGGTAATTAAGCACTGCACAACTAAATATAGGAGAAAGAACACGAAGAAATTATTTGTTTGTGGCTTCGTTTGCTTACCGGTTGTCCTTGTCTCTTTTATGGTAATTCCCTGTAATAGAAATAAAATAAATCGAATGAAGAAGTGTTTGCAATAGAGAAATTATACAGCAACCGAGTTACATTTGCATTTACACCGTCATGTAGCCGTCATCACTTGCGCTGTTAGACATTTGGTGTGGTGCTTCTTTTTGTTTTAAAAATTACTTATAATGTCTTATTGCTGCTGTATCATATAGGAGTTGATTGAATATTTCTCCATTCACTGCGTTGAATCATACGTTTGCCGTTGACTTAATAACTGTGAATTTTTCTGACAGCTGTTAAAATTCGATCTTTGTCTCAGTCTGATGCTCTACGCTGCTAAATTTATCTGGTAGAAGATTAGCCTACTCGATTTAAATTACAGAGAAAGCATATCTTCCTGTTTCTCTGCCAAACGGTATTTGTTTTTCTATAATTCGTAAATTAAGGTGTAAGAGACCTTTAAGTGAAGACGTGCGAAGCTGTTAGTCAAAGTGATCAAACAAAGAAGCTGTATTGGAAAAGAACTGTTTCTTAATTCGAGGAAGTAACTTTGATGAACTGTGGATTACATAGAGCAAGAGCACTTTAATAACAGAAGAGATAGATCGAGACAGGGAAACAAAGTGACAATGGTGAAGGTCAGACTTCCTGTTTCTTACCGGTCCTACAGATCTAGTCGAAGATACAGAGCTTCGTTGCTTAGCGCGCAGCTTCGAGATGGCGTTCTCCGCCTGGTCTGCTCTCTCCTCGCTCTCCTCCAAGTCGTGCTGGACTTTACGATACTTGGCCAGATTGATTGCTGCAACCTCCTCCTGCGATGGGCAACAAAGAGCAGTCAATAACAGGCACATCTAATTAGACACCAGGAATTATGAATAGTCATCGATTGAACGTGTAGAAACTTGTCTTTGGTGAGGAATTATACTAACAGCTTCCTCCACTTGTCTCTTGTAAGTCTTGATCTTTTGCTGTAGAGCGTCTATCTGGGCGCCGTATCTCTCGTGAGATTTCTTGTCTTCGTCCGCCTGAGCGGCGATCTCCTTCAGACGACGATCCTGTTTGCGCAGTGACTTCTCCGTCTCCGTGTAGCGACGCTGTTCACTCTCCAGTTCCGTTTCCAGTTCGCGGACGCGCGTTTCCAGTTTCTGGATGATCTTCTTTCCTCCCTTCAGAGCCGATGCTTCTGCTTCGTCGAGACGGGCCTGGAGTTCCTTGACCTGGGCCTCAAGGGAGCGGCGTAGTTTCTCGATCTGGCCGGAGTGATCCTGCTCATGACGAAGCTCGTCGGCGATGCGAGCGGCGTCGGCGGCAGCCTTCTTAGAGGTTTCTTCTGCCGACTTCAATTCGTTTGACTGCTCCTCGAAGTCAGTCTGCGGACAGACACAGGGTGTCACATTAGAATCATTAGATGGGTTGGTAGAAGAAGTTCATAATAATTATTATTCAGCACCCTAAATTCAAAATTTTGGCCCAATGCTGATCTTCGTGCGGTAGGCAAGCAGCGAGCATATATGCCTTTTGCCATTAATCTAGCTAGAGTAGCCTAGTTTACTATTGCTTGCTTCAGGTCCACGTTTAATAAGAGTTGATAGTAATAAAAAAAATCCAGTTAGAGATCATAACAGAGATGATAGGTGCTTGAAATAAGATCAACATTGAGAATTTACCTGAATTGCCAGAAGATCGGCTTCCAACTTCCTCTTCTGAGCGGCTAGATATGAGGCAGACGCGGAGATCTCAGTAACACGGTCCGATGCCTCGTGGAGTTCACCCTCAGCCGCCTTACGAGCGCGCTCAGCAGACTCCAACTGGGTCCTCAATTCCTCCACTTCTCCTGCAATGACGATGGCACGGCGCTCAGCCGCCTGGTACTGTTCGCGGTATTCTTCCCGCTGACGCTGTTCTACCTCGACTGCATCGGACAGCTCCTTGACCTGCTGCTGGAATTTCTTCGTGTTCTTATCGGCCTCGGCGCGTCCTCTGTTTGCTCCGTCGAGGGCCACTTCCAGTTCGTTGATGTCCTGTTCGAGTTTCTTCTTGCTGCGCAGCGCTTCCGCCTTTCCTCTGGCCTCCGCTTCCAAGCTGGCTTGAATCGACTCAAGAGCACGTTGGTGGTTCTTGCTATACAGCATACAGTGGAAGTAATATTTTGACATAATATTATTCGAATATATATATATATATATATATATATTGCTGTATAGAGTAGATGATTGTGGGCGCATTGGCATTACTTTATTGGACAGCAGATTAGGACGGGATCATATTTGTATGATAGGCCTAATACGAATATCTTAAATAAATTATACTGAGCATCCTGGTAAGAATCGTAACACAGAAGCGTATGGATCAGGAAAATGTCGAAAGGAATGTAAAATTACCGAGTGCTGTCGAATTCTTCCTCTTTTTCTGCCAAACGGCGGTCGATGTCCTGACGAATGGAAGTCAATTCCAGTTGGACGCGAGCTACCTTTGCCTCTTCCTGTTCCAAAGCACCTTCGGCTTCTTCTAATGCAGCCTGCAATTCCTCCTTTTCCAGTTCCAAGCGTCTTCTGATTTTGTCAATCTCGTGAACGCTCTTCCCTCCCTCGCCGAGCTGTTCGGTTAGATCGTGGATTTCATCTGAAATAGAACGAGCATTCTGAGTTCGACAGAAGCGAAGCGCCTCTTCATTCTATTTAAATGCTTTATTCGGCAACTGAACGTATTTACAATTCCGTGAAACACCGAACAAACGTTGTTACATTACAGCATCAGCTACTTCGTCAATTATCTTAAATACAATTATTACTGTTCATGCGATGGATGTGCCTGCTTTTTGCACAAACTGTCAATTCTTGATTGTATTTTGACACGCACGCACGCAAGTCACTTTCAACGAAAAGTCCGGATCTATAGTCCTACTTCGTTTTCATTATTGTTCACTTATTTTTAATGGCTAATAGACTAAATTCATATGAGGGTTTTCTTTGTGTTTTTGACGTGTTCATTACTGTTTTTTTTAATTTTCTCAATTCTTCTGTTAGCCACTATGGCCTAAGCTCTATAACTCTGAATAGCGTGTGATGCTGTGTACTATTATTTCTGATTGTTGCTGAGGTCTGGTGGTCTTTGTTTATGATTAATAGATGCAGCTCTAGGTGGTCTGGTGGCGGCCAGGGGAATTTGTGTGTCAGAAGTACATGAATAGAAAGTACTGACACGCCTTTAATTTTCTCTTTTTTCTCTCTCCAGGGCCAGGCGGCTGGTAATTAACTGACTAAGCACAGTACGGAGCGAAATATTTCTGTTATATTAATTTAATATTTCTTTAATGAAACAAAATCTGTTATAAATAGCGTCCTGAATAAGGACTTTCAATCAAATAAACTGATGTCGTCTTCTGGGACCTATCGCACGCTCTCGCGAGACCTCCTTGGTATTCCCCCTTTCCCACTAATATTATACTCCGGCTGGCGGTGTTAGTATTGGTCTATATCTAGATATTATCATGAGGCTCTAATATATTATTTGCAATGATTTATATATTATTATTGTTATTGATGGCTCTACCGGCACACATAATTTAAGAACAAAGTCTGCTAATGCTAAAATAATGAAGTGCTACTTAATATTTTGGAAGGCTCCCGCGGACCCCCACCATATCCTCCGCGGACCTCCTTCTGTCCGCGGACCATAGTTTTGGGAACCGCTGAGCTAGGATACTGGCAAACTGACAATCGATTATTCAAAGATTACAACACTGAATTGCAGCATTGATACCTGGGTGTCAATTAATCAAGCATCGATTGTTTAACTGATACGCTAGGATCGCCTCTTTCTCAGTAATTGGAGTATTATTGGACTGGTCGACCATCGACAAATGACATTGTCCACCGCAGATGTTTGTGTGTTACTTAATATGCCTACCCATCGTAAGTCACAAGGTCCGCGTACAGTGATAGGAGATATTTTTCCTTTTTAATTTCTGCGACGTTTATGTCTGTGTATAGACACAGTATATTGTAATACTGTGTATTGCCCGCAGCTTCTGGCCCATTTATATTTGCGCTTCTTTAATGTCTTATGCAAACTATGAAGACCTTCTGCAATTGAACATTGCAGGTGAATCATTATAGGGCCTACCCGAGAGATTCTTGTTTTCACGTCTGACTGCCTCAGTTGTATCATGTGCCTCTTCCAGTTGAGCTCTAAGTTTGTATACTTCGGCTGCTGTTCCGCGCGATTCCTTCTGGGACTTTTCCAGTTCTCCCTGGAGATCGGCCACTTTGCGCTTCCACTCGTCGATGACCTTGTCAAATGATCGCAGTCTCTTCTCCGCCTGATTGGCAGCGTTGGTTGTCTACGAAGCAAGAAATTGTGTCATATTGTTAACGTTTCATTTTTGCCGCAAAACCGAGAAACTCGGTCTTTTATAATGGCCATCTTTAAAAATCAGATCGGAGCACAAAATTTTGAAGAAAAACTTGACTTCAATATAAAGCTTCGAACAACAGTAGTTAGGTATAGTGCTCTCCCACTGGGTGGACCCTACTGAACCACTCTAAAGCATATTATTATTGTTATTATTATTATTGTTATTATTGTTATTATTATTATTGTTATTATTGTTATTATTATTATTATTAGTAGTAGTAGTAGTAGTAGTAGTAGCAGCAGTAGCAGTAGTAGTAGTAGTAGCAGCAGCAGCAGCAGCAGCAGCAGTAGCAGCAGCAGTAGTAGTAGTAGCAGTAGTAGCAGCAGTAGTAGTAGTAGTAGTAGTAGTAGTAGTAGTAGTAGTAGTAGTAGTAGTAGTAGTAGTCATTTTTCTCACTCTCTCTACTTCGATTGTAACGTCTTCTAGTTCTCCTCTCAGACGTCCGTTGGCTTTGTCGAGACTGGCTGCCTTCGACAGAGCCGCTTCCAGCTGGCTTTCGGTGTCTTGTAGTTTTGCGTTCAGCTTGCGTTTAAGTTCTTCCAGTTCCTCGGAGCGGACTCCACCCTCCGCTTGCCAGTTTCTGTTTCCAGGTGGCCGCTTCGCTGTTGGCCTTCTGCAGCAGGCGCTGGAGGTCGGCGCGTCCGCTCTGTTCCTCTTCCAGTTGATCGCGCAGCTGGTCTATGTCCGACTGGAGATTGCGGTTATCGCTCTGCAGTTTGGTCCTCAGACGATTCTCCTCTTCCAGGGCTGCCTTGCTCTCCTCGAGGGTTTTCCCAAGCGCCTGCTTGGCCTTTGACAGTTGATTGAGCTGACTCTCCGCTTCCTCGAGTTTGTGCAAGAGATCAGCGTTTTCCGCTTGAGCTTTGCTCTTGGCATTGTTCAATTCCTGGATATCGCGATGAGATTGGTCGAGTTTAGCGTTGAGTTCAGCCAACTGAGCTTCCAGTTGTTTGCTGAGTTTGTCTGCGTTCCCCTGAAGAAAATAATAAAAGACGCTCATTGAAATCTGACTCATCTGATACGGAAATTTAGCCTAGTTATTAATAGCACTCTTTAAATAATGTAATTTAGAGCTGTATTCTAAAATATTGGCGTTTACTACAATTGCTCCCTTTAATTTTCAGTTTACTCTCGCAAATGGAAACAAACTTTATTTTCAAATCAACCTTTGCCGAATTGCAACAAACTTATTTGTAACTTAAGTCACACTGAATTATCTTTTGAATAAATAAGGTGGATCCTGTAATGGAATTATTTACGCTAAGAAATTATTCATTAAGATCTTAAGAAGACTTCTGAAAATTATCAACTTTTCATATGAGGTAGAAGCTGAATTATAAATGCTTTGTCTACCCTTCCTTTGCTGAGGTGATCAATTTGTCCACGAAGATCGTCAAGTTCACTCTTAAGAATACTTTTTTCTTTCTCAATCCTAAAATGATTGCAATGCTTCATTTAGAATAAGGGTTTCTCCTACAGCCCTAAGGAGGGGGTTACACACCGGTTTGTGACAGACACCTCTGCCACTACA
This sequence comes from Metaphire vulgaris, assembly GCA_018105865.1. Lineage (NCBI taxonomy): Eukaryota > Metazoa > Annelida > Clitellata > Crassiclitellata > Megascolecidae > Metaphire > Metaphire vulgaris. Next base: position 138,673 of record JACLAT010000062.1, read on the forward strand.
CCCTTTCCCAGGGGTGGTGTTGGCTAACACCAAAACAGACTGTAAATTGAAACTTGAGCACTATAACTGACTCCACACAAATTAGAATGGACCGTATGAGAGAGAGAGGGTGAATTTGATTAACAGCGTGAATTAACGTGGCTTAGGAAGTTAGGAGGCATTACTGCCCGTGTGAAAGCCACTAGGGGCACTAACGAGACTTGAACCCGCTCCGTTAGTCTACTGATCCAGCGCATAGAAATATAAAAAATAATGACTGAGAAAGTAGGGCGTATATGTGCCAAACGATCGATTCTTTACATTGGCACACTATAGCAGCACAAAAAGCCACAAATGCAAATTCTTTATCATCATCATCATTAACCGTGGGCTCATCGCCCGTTGGTGTATAATGCCATCTCCTCAGTTTTCTGCCATTCTTTTCTGTCCGTTGCTCTGTGGTTAAGATCCTGTAAACTGCTTCCTTCTGTTTCAATGTCATCACACCATTCCTTGTGTGGTCTCCCTCTCTTATTGGCACCCTCCATTATTCCAAACATTAGAGCTTTGATCTTTCTGTCCTCTTTCAGTCTGCATATGTGTCCAAAAGATGGATTTTTCTTTCTGTTACTCTTTCCAGCATGGTTTGTTTGGGCTGAATTCTCCTGTATAGTTCTTAGTTCTTCATTTGTGATTTTGTTGACCCATCCGATTCTTAGTATTTTTCTATAACATTTTCTTTCAAAAGCTAGTATTTTTCTTTCCAAATATTTGGTGGTCCATGTTTCGCATCCATATAAAAAGCTGCTGAAGATTTCGGTTTCGGGTATTTTCTTTTTTGTTTCAGTGCTTATTGCTTTGCTTTTCCAGATCTTGTCCATTGCCGTCAGTTGATCTAGAGCCCTTGCTGCTCTTCTTGTGACCTCTTGTCTGCAGTCTAAGTCATGCGTCATGTTGCTTCCAAGATAGGTGAAGTTTTCTACGTTCTCTACTTCTATTCCATTTACTTTAATTTTTCTTCTGATCTCTTTGTAGCCAAACACCGTTGTCTTTGTCTTCTCAATGTTTATCGACAGTCCATAGCGCTTAACTTCATTGCTCAGTGTCTGTACCGTGTCTTCCAGATCATCTTCATTTCCCTCTTGGATGTCAATATCATTAGCAAACCTAAGGTTGTTAAATGAGAGTCCCTGAACTGTTATGACTTTTACATGTTCTTTGATTTTGTCCATTGCTCTTTCCTTTCTTTAGCGGAGGGTGAAAAAGAAGAAAAACTTTTTTAGTGCAAGAGTTGTTGACAAATGGAACAGTCTGGACGAAAAGGTTGAAACAGGAAACGGTTTCAAAAATTATCTGGTAAAACTGGGTTATTGAATGCAGAGTATTACAGTAGTTTTCACACAGGCTAACTTAGCCTCCTAAACCATTTTAAAGCACGCCATTATTATTATTTTTATTATTATTATTATTATTATTATTATTATTATTATTAGTAGTAGTAGTAGTAGTAGTAGTAGTAGTAGTAGTAGTAGTAGTAGTAGTAGTAGTAGTAGTATTTTAAAATTATTATTATTATCACTATTACTATAACTATAACTATTATTATTACTATTAAATCTAGTTTTCAGCTTTCTAGTTTAATTTAGCCCCAAACACTTGTAAAAGTTTAAAATGCATTAAAACTATGTCTTTGTCGACATATCTCTGCAGTATTTACAATCTCGTCTGAGCTTTTCTTGACCAGAGATATTGGTGAGCGATGCCTTTCGGCTTCTTATTATGTCCTCCAAATCGACTTGAAACTGTATAAATAATTTAGCTGTTCAACTAAAATTTTCGTTTGCTTTTAAAAGGATTGCGTCCGGTCAAATGCGCACCCGAAATTAGCGCGCTTGCGTAAGCGCGGTGACTTTAGCGAGACGACAAAAACACCGACAAATGCGTCGACATTAGCGCGCCTGAATACCGACATTAGCGCGTGTGCCGAAAGGGATTTTGGTTGCCTATTTGAACTATTTATATTCAATTTGAACCTGTCCCATGACAGAGAACATGATGGTGATGAGGATGACGACGACAATGATGATTTTATTTAGCTTCATAGAAGGGATTGTGATGAGTTAGTTGCCTAAATAGCTTATAGCTTCGCTTCTCTACAGTCTCACAAAAGACCTATATATAGTGAATGAAAATGAATGAACTGAGCAAAGCAGTCACTTAAGGGCTGTCACTTATTGACGTCAAGAAAATAGGGGCGAGGGGGTTTGAAAAGGTTTGACAGTTGTTGACAGGGGGCAAGAGAATTTGACGTCAACAATTTACATACAATAAAAAAGACACTTTCATGGAATACAATTTATTATTGGTTCCTTATTTTTTTATATTTAGCTTCTTCGTTGTTTTAAATAGTATTCCTGACAAGCAAAAAAGTAATCATTTTGACACTTAATGAGCAAAAGGAGGAAAAGGTCATCACAGCAAAAAATAGTTTTTAAACCTTTTTATGGGATCCGTCACTGATCTTAAGGGGGTCAAAAGTTTTTGACATAATTATATGGGTCACTGAAGTTGGCAGTTGTTGACAAGGGGAGGGGTAAAAAATTGCCCAAAAATTGTTGGCATCATTAATGGACAGCCTCTTAGACAAATTTTATAATTTAATTGACTGTCTAATTTAGTTTAATATTTACGTTTTAATTTATAGCGCAATTTTTATAGGCCTATTGCAGCCTAGTCGCGTTTCTATTAGGGCCGCTTCTGTCGGTTAACCGCTTAGGATAGCTTATAGCCATGCATCAAATGATGCTGTCAAATATTTCCACTGTTTTTTCCTTCAACAGAGCAATGATATCAGAGAAATCCATTAAAGTCAAAACAGCAGCTTTAATTTAGATCGCAGTCCGGATGCGAAATCTTACTTTTGCTTGGCTTTAGTCTGTTGGTCCAGTTGCTCGGAAAGTTCGTTGGCCGTGTCCTGCTGCTTCTTTCGGAGGCCGGCGATTTGAGTTTCGTTCAGGATGTGAGCTTCCTCGAGATCACGACGCAACTTCTGTAGCTCAGCCTCACGCTTCTTGTTCACTTCAACCTAGGATTCAGTGCGATTTATAGAGAAATAGAGAATAGAAAAACAATTTTAAAAAATAAAATAGATTAATCGATAAGTTTTTAATTGGTTCGCAAAAGATTCCATTATAAAAGGCAAAGTTACGTTCCGTACTAGAATCCGAGCGTTGGGTATCCGTGCCTATCTCCTTTTTAGGTGATCTGCGACGTAGGTGGTATAAGCCATTAATATGGGGTATGCTGCCATTACTTTGCCCAGACCCACGTTTTACCTCGCAGCTTAACGCTGCTCCTCAGTTTACCACCGCCCTCTAGTGAGTAAGGCTGAGTCGGCCTTTTAGGGCTCCTGCGGGGGATCGAGCCCGCGACCTTCTGCTCCATCGCCCAGTGTTGTTACCACTCTGCTAACTTCCCGCCCCGATTCCGTCAAATATAATAAACTTATCTTAGGGTATTCAATAGGTGGTGCGTCCCATTCAGGAACTGGGATGAATGAGTATGAGCAAGCGTTTTTAAAGATGATAGGGTTAGGGTTGGTTAGGGTTAGAATAGAATCCATAGAATAAGATGGATCGAATGGCCGATTCGAGGCCAGTACTTCTAGTGTGAACTTGAGCGGTACTGTAGCCGTTATGGTATTACAGTGTACTTGCAAAAGATTGAGTCATGTGTAAAAGTTTCAGATTAGTTAATGTATTGAACCTGAGGTAGCTGTCGGTACAAGATTTCTTCGTCATAAAACGAAGACGAGAGTTGTCAGAACCCCTTTAAATAAATCCAGGGCGAGGTCATTCTGATCTGGGTGACTTATTAGAGTCAGTTAGTCAACAGTCGTTTCTCCATATTAGTGACCGTTTTCATGGTCCATTATATAGGAAGAATATAGCGCAATTACATGACGGAATACATCTGGTAAAAAAACTTAGATTGTTAGGCAATATCCAAATAAATTTAATAAATAATACTGTTTTACCAATACTTTGTACAGACCAGAGACGGCAATTGGTCAATAGGTCAAAGGGTCAGGAATCAAAGGTCCAATGGACCACATGGGTCAAGGGCCAGTTTGAGTGACCCATTGCCATCTCTGGTTCAGATCCAGTGGCGTCGCATTATAGACACACAAAAACCGTGTAAAGTCCAACCAGTTGCAGTATTGCAGAACCAACTATTATACCTGGCCTATTTCCCACCCCACCCCACCCCACCCCAGCAATTTTCTCATCGGTTTTGCATGATTTGTACAAGTGACCCTGTGCGGTCCGACTGGAGCAATTGCTCCACTTTCCTCCAATGTAGCTATACGCCACTGGCTATGAAACCCGAGTAGAACGAGCTCCGTCTGTTGACTCTGTTTTATACAACCTGAACATTTCCAATTTCTCAGTTTGGTGTCACCCCTCTGGATGGTGTCACCCGGTGCGGTCCGCGCCCCCTAGCGACGCCACTGTTCAGATCAACTGGTTTGACTTAAAATAGGACCCACCTGGGCTTGTGTCGCTCCTCCTGCTTCATCAAGACGCTGGCTCAGGTCATCGAGTTCTCGCTGGAGTTCAGCTCTTTGTTTGTCGGCCTTTTATAAAATAAAAATCATTGAAATTATGTGGATAATCATGAGTTATGAAAGTAATGAAAGTTCAAAGCTCACAGAAGACAAAGCCAACCTCCGCAGACTAGATTCTCTTTATTGGTTGTTTATTTATAATTTAATAACGCACGACCAAACTGTGGAGTTCCAGGACTCGACATTCAAACTTTATCAGAGTAGCATCAATTGCCCTGAAGTTCTTACCGATAGAATGCCTCGAAAGATAATAAACTATAGAGCGCGAATACTGCAAAAATTATAATGAGTAATCATGTACGGGCACGTAGGTTGGTAGAATGAGTAGACGAATTACTGAGGGTTAAGAAGTCTTATAGAGAAGTAGTAAGTGATTGAAGAATTAGTTGGTTAAAAATATTAATTAGTGAAAACAAAGAGCGCTCGAGACCTAGGTGGGTGAAATGTACCATACCTAAAGAAAAGAATGGCATGGAATGAGGCCAAATCGAAAGGTCAAGAAAATGTAATATGCCACAGTACGAGATATAGCTAGCTTTGCGATCTTGCTTTGCCAGTTCATCATTCAATGTCTTGATCTTGATATGGTTGTTAATTCCGAGCCTGGTTTCGGATAGATGGATGTTGATGGATGTTTAGCATTAGCTGACATTTGGATTGACAATTGGTCTTTTACGATGAGGATTTGGAGTAGCATCGATTGATGCATAAGGATAAGCAGTCATGCGATTTTAAAGCATAGTGCTGTAAAATTGCATGGCTGATAATAGCTAGAATTATTATTTGGACGACTAAGGTCTTACAGGCAATCGCAGAGGCAGGCTTCGGTCAGAGGAATCTTATACAAAATGGTACCAGAAGTGGGATAAGTTTCAAAATCTTTTCAAAGTCTTTTCTGGACCGCAACATAAAGAACAGGAATTCAGTTGCATAATAGACGAATGATGATGATGATGATGATGATGACGATGACGACGGTGATGATGATGACTTACCTTGGCTCTTGCCGCTCTCTCAGCTTCCAGTTCCTCTTCTAGTTCTGCGATGCGCGCCTATGATTAACAATAATTGTGTAGATAATTAAAATGGTGTCCAGTCAAAATAGCGCAAGACAAAATAGCTCAGACAAAATCGCGCCGACGAAACAGCGCCGACAAAATAGCTCAAAAAACCCCGACAAAATAGCGCCGACGTAATTGCGCGATTTGAACAAATCGACAATAATAAATAAAGTCAAGATAATACTCGGCTATGAGATGTCAAAGATATTCAGTATCGTATTTCAATCATGCTGGGTGGCATGTCGAAGGTATTAGCACTTTAGCAAGTGCCACTCGAAACGGAATTAAATACGCAAATATCAAATGACTATTTCACACAGAGGAGACTATAGGTTTAGTATTTTCTTCTACGTTATATTAGCTTTAGTGTAATATTACTTTTAAAAACCCTGTTAAAGTTAAAGTTGAATTCTCTATCATTTCTTAATTCGACGCTATTTTGTCGGAGCTCATTTGTCAGCGCTAATTTGTCGTCGCGATTTTGTCGGCGCTATTTTGCCTTGCGCGATTTAGTCGGTGTACCAATTAAAATCGTTTCTTCTTATTCGAATGGCTGGCTTCATAGACAGGAGTGATTAAGGCTCATGGCACTTGTATGTTCCTTATTGGAGGACAATCTATTATTTTCCGTTGTTTTTTACACTATAAATCTGTTTCCATTAGTGTTTCATGCTACGTTGAGCAAAAAGGAAATAATGGCTCAAAAAATTAACCATTCAACTTGACTCCGCGCCGACGGGATTTAGCAGCACTTAAAGAAAATTGACACTGCTCAACTGTTTCTTTTAATATTAAAATGAGAAAATATGCAATTTGCCTGAAGTTCTTTGATCTTCTTTTGAAGTTGAGCTACCAGATTCTGTTCGCTCTCCAATTTGGAACTCAGATTGCTGATTTCACCATCCTTTCTGTTAAATATTTCCGAATATAAAAGCAGAATTCAATCGTCTTAGAAACAGTTGGGTTTCACAAGCTTCGTATTAAGTGGAACCTGTGACTTTTGAAGTACGTTTGTAGAGAAATATCTTATATTGCCGTGATCATTAATGTAGTATCTGCTTCTATGAAATTTACGATTAAAGTTTACAAATTCAGTAAACAAATTTTGAAACAACATTTATTTACGTCTAGGCAGCGTTATTTAAGGCACGTCATAAGTATTCTATTTACCATGCAACTCTTTGCTAGGAGGATCAGATCTCAATGGAGTCCGACGAAAGATATGCAAAATACGCAAGTCGTCTCTGCTTTGAAACTCTCTTACTCTGTTTGCTAATTTAGCCTATGCAAGTGCACATAGAAGAAATTAACTGCTTAGAGTTGTAAAAACCTGCGAACGTTGTCTTCCAGCTCGTGCTTAATTCTGTCGAGTTCCTCAACAGCTTCTTGAGTTTGTTTTAGATCCGCTTCCACCTTTCTCTTTGCCTTCTCGACATCGGCACGAACCTTCTTTTCGCGCTCAAGACTTTCCTCTTTCTACAAATTAAGTTTACCCAACATTACCTCGAAGTTTAATAGCATTTCCACATCAACTATTAGATTGTCCATTGATTGATTTTTCACAAATAAAAACATAAGTTTTCACTTAAACAAATCTTTGGATTGTACTTTAATATTTATAAAAATAATAATCGGTATTTCTAAGTGAACGCTAATAAAATCAGAATACCTCGTCAATGGTCTGTTCCAGCTTCTGCTTCAATTTGTTGAGATGATTGACTTTGTCCTCTTCAGCTGCCAGATCAGCCTGAGTCTTTTGATAGTATCTTCAAGGTTCTTTTGTCCTTCTGGAGTTTTCCGATGTTTTCATCTTGCTTTGCCAGTTCATCATTCAATGTCTTGATCTGATTATCTTTTGTCTGTTTGTCCTGTTCGGCTTTCTGCAATGTCAACTCCAGGGTTTCAATGGCTTTCTTCTGCTCGTGGCTTTTCTCTTCCAACTTCTTCTGCTTCTCCAATAGCTCCTCTGATCCACCCTCGAGATCCTTGACTCTCTCCTCCAATTCTTTATTTTCCGCTTGCAGATCTCCTTTCTGATTGACCAGAAGTTCCAGTTTTTCCTCCAAATCTGACATAGTGTCGCCGCCAGCCTGAAGCTGCAGAAACATGTCGTTCTTTTGTTCATGCAGAACAACATTTTGTTCCTCAAGTTCCTTGAATTTCTTTTGAATCTTGGCAAGCTCCAGTTTAGTGGCTTCGCATTCTTCAGCCAATTTCTTCATATCATCTTCAGCTCTGGCTTGGGTGAGAAGCGGCTTGACGCGGGTGTAGAGTTTCCACCATTGCCAATTGCGCATCGACATCCAACCACGGATGTTTCGCTGAATGACGCTCAGAGCGACTCTGTACAGAAGCAGATTCCATATTTGCATATTTAATGGCTTCTTCAAGGACTGGTGTGAATTTGGAAAGTTTAAACTGACAGACCGATTTCTCAATTTCATTTTAGTTGTAGGGAAATTCAAATGTTATCTTCAGCATGTTCTGCGAATTGATTTTAGCATTATTATAAAATTGACCCTTCGTTGCTGCTGATATTTTAGTTCTAGACCTATGCATAAATTTACTTCATTAAAGAAGTTGGTCGAACCGCTAAACCGTTCATAATGTTTTTCGTAAACCTTCAAGATAGGATCTGCCGCCATCCGTGAATTTAAATGGCGGGAGTGAACTAACTTTTGCCTCGTTATTTCGGTGCATTCCTGAATATATTAAATTAAATTGACATCTATTAGATTTTCAGCGTCGAATATTAAATTTTTGTGGCAAATTTTACGAATCACCTCTGATCCTGAAGCTTCGTGTAGTTCTTCCTAATGAGATAGGCTCTGATGCGAGCCTGGAAGTTAGAAATGATCGTTGACAATCTCTCGTCTCTCATCTCTTCCAGTTGACCGAGTATTCCAGCCTTAAAGAATACTTTCGTATGACCGATGCGATAGTTATCGCCAATGTTCAGAGCAGCTAGAACTTTCTCAGAAGCAACTTTTCCATCGACGAACCCAGGAGGAATAGCATTTGGAGCCAAGATCGAATATCTTAAATAAATTTGAATAAACCGGTCAATTAAACAGTCCCAGAAAAAATCTGAAAACTGTATTGGCGCTAAGATATCGCCAGTTTATTCATTATGGCGAAATTTAAATTAGAAAATCACAGAAGATTATCGGAATGTTCCACCAAATCCAATTAACCGTTTAGTCGTTAAAAATCGCGGGTTTTCCAAAGAGAGATCTCGCAATCAAGTTTCACACAGGCTTACTTAGCCTCCTAAACCACTTAAAATCATATTATTATTATTATTATTATTATTATTATTATTATTATTATTATAAAGCAATTGAACTTTTCTATTTTTCTCATAATAAGAATACAGCAAACTCACACAGTACGAAGACAACCGATGTTAAAAGTTACATGTTCCTTAATAGCAGCAGTGCTTTACAATACAGCCTTGCCTGTTTATTATTATTATTATTATTATTATTATTATTATTATTATTATTATTATTATTATTATTATTATTATTATTATTATTAATCAATGCGGTCTAATAACGTTGGTTCCTTATTTTGTTTATATTTAGCTAAAACATTCTGAGGCGTTTCATTTATGACAATTATAACAGCCTGATGCTGTTTTGCAATGAAAGTCAACGGCCAGTCAGACCTCTGCTTGAACTCAGAGTAGACCAGTCTGTTGGGGAAACCCTTTCGACAGATCCTGATGCCCTCCAGCACACCGTTACACTGCAGCTGATGCAGAACGAGTTCAGCCTCCAGAATACCTTAACAGGCAGATGCGCAAAGAAACATGACCTACATAAATATGTCATTTCACTTGGAATAGTTTCTTTGTTCATTATCTTGTAGAAACCGATGACTGTTTATATAAGGTCGACGGCTTCAATGACAGAAACGGATTTCAATCAGGTGAGAAAATGAATGAAAATGAATTCCATTTAAAACATTGATCTAAAAACGTTGGCTCCTTACTACCTTAGAGTGGTTTTTACACAGGCAAATACCTCCTAAATCACTTAAAAATCGCGTTGTTATTATTATTGTTATTATTATTATTATTATTATTATTATTATTATTATTATTATTATTATTATTATTATTATTATTATTGAGTCCACTAATTGTCCAAATCGAATTTTGCAGTTAAAATTATCATAGGTTTTCGCGTGCAGTGATCGAGAAAAAGTTTGGTAGCGACAAATATACATAACTATAGATTACAGATAAAAGAGAAGTGCTTAATCAATATAACTCAATACTCTTTGGAATTTAGGCATCTTGATTTTCCTAAATTGTTTCGCTCGTCTGCCTGTTTAATTGATGTGCATAGTTAAGTATCGGGCTTTTCATTTAAATTTATATGTGCTTATAACAACCTGGTTTCTTTTGTTCATTTGGGATCAAACATCTGACGAACGAAGGATGAGTCGTCTTCAGTGTTGCCATCAGTTTTGACAATTGTTCCTATCAAAGAAAAACTCCATTTACTGTATCCTATGTATGGCGCGAGTCTGCGTATTTTCAGTCAGCGCAAATACATCGACGCGTTGTGACAGTTTCTATGCACGACTGCAAATACTAGCGCCTCAGCTTCGGGCAACGGGTCTGAGAAATTAAGCTCGAGTGTCCCTATTCGAAACAGGCATTGATGAATAGAGCGAAATGGTTTATTGCACGACGCCAAGCCTTTAGCGAAATTTTGAATTTTATGACATTCGTGGACGTTTAGTGAAATATGTTAAGAATGAAAAGTTGAAAACTAATCTCCGACTGTCCTCATTGGTCAGCAAAGCAGTTCAAATTTCCATTCAGTGCTGCTGCTGCTGCAAGATTAGGGCATTAAGCCTATAACATTTTGGCGTTTAAAGTTGGAGATTGGTAAATGCGAAGTTTATGCAAAGATTCCTATCGGAGCAGAGCTAATCGTGTTAACGGACAGAAAGATAATTGAAGTACGAAAATCAAGGTATTACCCTATGTGTGGCGGATATGGTCTGGTAAGCAGAACCCTTCTTTTTCTTCTTGCTTCCACCCTCTGCTGAAATAATGGATGAAATTGAGATTTGAGATATCCAGGTGACCGAAGTTTTACGCAATTATATCTTACTCATCCCTACGCAACAGTAACATAAGTAAGCAAGTAAGTAAGTAAAATCTCGTGAATTATATAGCGCTTTCAAAAGCAGCACCGCACTAGATCCTTATTCCTAGGCGCTATAGCGTTTGATTAAATATTTGCGAAAAAATTAAATTATATGAAATCTTACATTAGCGATCAATTAAAATTGTGGAATATTTGAAAAGACACCTATATTTTCGGTTTTACCTTCTTCTGCTTCGCGGAAGAAAAGAGCGACGAGAGGTTCCTTCGACTGCTGCATAAGTTCGACGATGCATTCCTGAATTGGATCTTTGTTCTTGTCCAGCCAACCGTTAGTGTTGTATTGTACCTATATTGTATTTACTATATTTTATTGTACCTATATATATATATATAATATTGTACCTATATACATATATAATATTGTACCTATATATAATATGTGTGCATATATAAGGCAGGAAGTTAGCAGAGTGGTAACAATGTTGGGTGATGGTCACGGGTTGGGTTCGATCGTTAATTTCCGCAGCCCTAATATATATATATATATATATATATATATATAATACAGTATATGAATTTTCAGTATATTTATAATATAATTGTTTCAATACATACATGCAGCATAGTATACACATAGGCCTATACATACAGTAGCGTATATTTTGTGTATGAATGGCCCAAAATTGCCGCAGTGTTCAGTCGAGAACATCAGAAATGACAATGACTTCCATAGGTCTATATTTATATCTATTGGTTTTCAAGTAAGCCCTTAGTAAACCCCTTTAAAGTGAACGTACATACATTTTGACGTGAGTGCTTAGTGAAATGTGTCAAAAATTAAACTGATTCGTCGTCTATCATATATTCAATATAGCTACAGAGTAATTACATAGCTATCTCTTGGTATTAAAGTCGTAAACGAGATTCTGTCACATCAGAGAGATAAATACTTGTTAGGACTGCATTGTGTAAATCAATTGCGGCTTGTAGAATGTCTCCTGAGTTTTTACTTTTTGGTGACGGGATGTATAATTTAATCTCAAAAATTCCCATTAAATTTGACATTTAAGTCAATCAAAGTCAGTCAGTCTGCAGCCTAAGTTTTATATTTAATATGTCATAAAAACCTATTGTATATATAATCATATACTGTAAATAGAGTCTGCAAAACTGCTTATTTAGATATATTCGGCGAATTCGTGACCTTGTGCTCAAACCTGCTCTCATTTCTCTTGCCAATGCTCATGCTAGCAGAACACTTGATTACTGCAAATGTTTATAAACTGGTATGGCTAAATTTAATATGCAAAAGCTTCAAAGGATTCAGAATTCTATTGCTCGAGCCATTCCTAAAACTCGGAAGCACGATCATATCAAAACCTGTCTTTAAAGTTACACTGGTTGCTGGTAGAACATAAGCAGCACTTTATAATAACTTGATTACGTATGTAATCAAGTTATTATAAAATGCTGCAGTCTGGTCAACCTCAATATTTTACATCTGTGTTAAATCACCCGAAACATTCTCATTCAACAAGGTGTGTTGATTGGCTGTTAAATATACCCAAAATCAACATTGAAATTGGTAAGAGAGTCCTTTCTATTTCTGACCCCCAAAATATGGAACTCTCTTTCTCTGGCTGTCAGATCTTCCAATAAATTGAGTATTTTCAGATCTTGATCCCATTAGCATTTCCTCCATAACCTGTTTTATCACTCTTTCCCACTGATTGACCTCTGGAATGATCCGATCTTCTACGAATGGATTTAGAGTACCATCGATTGATACCATTGAATATTAGAAATGGTGCTATAAAAGTGCATAATTATTATTATTCTGTTTACATACCGTTCCAGCGTAGTGGTACACTTCGAAATGTGGCTCGTATTTTGAAGCTTTGTTTGGCTTTGGCTTGCCAAAATTAGGAGATTTGCCCATGTGGTTCTCGTACAGTTTAGCCAGGAAGGTCTTATCAGACGCCTTAGGGAACATGCATTCCTCCTCAAGGATCGACAGGATGCCCATGGGCTAAAAGCAAGTGAGAAGTTTCAGTTAACGAAGGTATATCTGATGCATGGTTTTACTGAACTAAAAGAACAGGTTCGAAATAGCATTTCAGTTTTTCTATATTGCTACTTGGGAATTCATTTAATTACAGTTTCAAAAAGGTCTTGGATAGAAATGGATAGAAATGCGATACAATTTGACACGTTGTGGTCGCATCAATAAAATTAATAGTAGGCCCTAATAATTATATGTCGAACTCTAAAGTTCTAAACGAAGCACTCGATAAATTATTGTCATTTGTTTCGTTTCAATTAAATGCTTTCACTACACCGTATAATGAAATATATTTTGGAAGATAACATTTCAACAGAAAAGAATGAGCGCTGGAGTTGTTAAGTGTCTCCAGTAGACCACGAAACCTAGCATAGCGTCAGTTCCTCTTAATATTTTAATATTACTTTGGCAGTGTATCGAATTAACTGCCGATGTATTAACAAATAATGTGTAATCTGACCTTCTCAATGAGAGCGATGCACGCTTCCAAGTCCATACCGAAGTCGATGAACTCCCACTGGATGCCCTCCTTCTTGTATTCTTCCTGCTCCAGGACGAACATGTGGTGGTTGAAGAATTGTTGAAGACGTTCGTTCGTGTAGTTGATGCACAACTGCTCAAAGGTGTTGAACTACAGCAGTAGATAAAGAGCAGCAGCGTCAGTAAATTCTTTATGATCTGACAGAATTAGCAATTTATAACATTTTTCTTCATTTTTCTGTTAAATTAAATTTTTAAAGTTGCATGATTATCAAAATCTAGAGTTGCGATTGATGAACTGATATCAGTAAAACATTGGATTTCACTTTGAAATTGAACGCAAGAAAATAAAATCACTTGATGTTGTCTATGTTCGGGAATTTGTCTATATTATCTCGGCATCTTCATTTGTCGTCTATATTCCTTGTATGAATCAGTACCTCAAAGATCTCGAAGCCGGCAATATCCAGTACACCGATGAAGTATTGTTTCTTATGTTTCGTTTCGAGAGTCTTGTTGACGCGAGCCACTAACCATTTGAATATACGGTCGTACATGGCCTTTGACAGGGCGGCAACAGCGTACACAACCTGCCGATCAAACAATTGATCAATATTTAGCTGATTGCGTAAAAGACACCGCTGCGCTTGACACATCTGCCAAACGTTAGCATCAACCCTAATGTCAGAATAATAAAGTTCGCAAAGAAAAACTACCTCCTACCTGGTCTTTGCTCTGGCCTTTGGTGACAAATTCTGCCCCGACCTTGACCTTTGGCGTCAGAAGACATTTGAGCAAGTCAGAGCAGTTCACGCCGAGTAGGAAGGCAACTTTCTCTGCCTCTGTATTAAATGAGAACTTTCGTGCTTTAATCAGACAGTGTGAAGCTTCACGACGATTTGCCACTTTTAAACTATGTAAGTAAAAGACGAAATTTCTATGGCGCTGTCCGAGAGATTGACGCAGTACACCAGCTTATTCACGAACGCTCAACTAGAAATATGATTTGTTGAATTGCAATTGTTTTAGTCGGACTAGCTTTGTAAGTTTTCAAATGCAAACAAGTAAATGAAATAAAGTTCACTTATGGAATGCAATCTTAAATTGCCTTTTATGTCTGGAGCAGGAATGATGGATGATGAGTAACAAATGACATTCTGCTCAGGTTCTAAGCTAGAGATGGTCAACCTACCAGCTGTTCCATCGGCCTCGGCCTGCTCCTCTCTTGGTCTCTGTTTGAACTTCATTTCACTGAAATGTAGCACAGCAGCCGTGCAGCGATACAGCGCCATCTTCTCAGAATCTTCGAATCCGAGGATAACGAAGGACTCCTACGCGAATTTTTATAAATCCGATATATATATATATATATATATATATATATATATATATATATATATATATATATATATATATAGCACATCATCAATTGTTTTCCTTCTATTTCACACAATCAATAGAAATTAGAATTGACGCTAAAGAAGTCGACTGAATAAAAAGAAAAAGAAACTAGCTCTCTATCTGAAGCACCAGCAAAACTTGTTCAAGTCATAGCGGCAATGCACGAAACGTGTGAAACGGAGAGATTTTGGTTTCTTACATCGACGATTTGCATCTCTTCCTGATCATTCATGTTGTCGACGGTCAAACAACCTTGATTGATGAAGAAATAGTTACCGGGGTCCATCTGAACCAACAGCTTCTCTAAAAGAGTCAAAAGAGTTTGAACAAAACGTGACTGAGCCAAGGAGATCATTAAATATGCATATAAATCAGGCATTGACTGAGAATAACAGAAAGCATTAAGAACAAATTTAGACCCACATAAATGACACAGGCCTGCAATTCACCTTATTCCTCGAGACCTGTCTACTTACGAAAGCTAATAACGCCGTCGCAAACCCTTCGATCCTCGTCATCTCACTCGGTCCAAATCAACGATGCACATGACTGGATTAACGAATCTTCTCACTGAACCTATCTACTATCCGGGGAAACCACAGATAAGCGAAAGGTTGGCAACATGGGCCGATAAAAAATATCTTGTTGAGTTTGACCCTAATCCGACGATACTTTTATGAGCAAAATCTCATACAGTACAGATCATACGCAATCAATCAATCAATAACCTTCTATGGCGCCTCTATCATACTGCCCATGGCGCACCAAATCCAAACTGAATTAGAGCCAAGTCAAGCCGGAAATATCAGTCAGAAACGGCGGGGGAGCATTCTAAGGGAGTATGCCAAGTCAAACAGGTATGTTTTAAGACCGGTTCTGAAATCATAGATTGTTAGCCATACGAAGTGACATTGGTAGACTACCAATGTCAAATGGTAGACAGAGCCACTTTATACCCTATTATTATTATTATTATTATTATTATTATTATTATTATTATTATTATTATTATTATTATTATTATTATTATATAGCTCAAAATCTGCAGCCGCCCATTCTCGTATACTGCTGGACCCTGAACTCTAAAACTCAAATCAGTTGGGTGTTTGTCGAAATGCTCTCATGCAGTCTGAAAATATGCTCAAAATCTTAAGATTTTAATCTACAGTAGAATTACCCTCGATTTTTCGGCTGGAACTCCACCCCGACCCCGTTGGGGAGCTCACGACGCTCCCCCAAACCACTAGTTGGAACGGAAATTTCGGTCTGTGGAAGCCTTGGTGCCACCTATTCCGGAACTCTGACAATAGCTGTATTAATTTTGTTGGAACCTGCGGCGTGCATTTGATATCGATTATAGATTTCAGGTGAATCTGGGACTTTCTTTTAGGATGCTTACAAATATCATGCAGCAATTATACGTTATTTCCAAACATTTGCTAACATACCACATGCATAGGGGCAACCTTAGGCCTCTAAGTTTGAGGCCCCTCTTCAAAATTTTAGAGCTGTCTGGATCCCTCACTCTTTCATCCAAGTTTACGCCAGTGCATAAGAATCTACCGATATCGTGGTTACGCACCTGCGTACGCAGGATATTTGTCACTGAGAAGCCAGTAGAAAATGTGGTAGTTCCTCTCCAATCCAGGCATCTGATAAGTGACACGGGATTTCTCCAGCAGGTCTATAAATGGAAATCTATTCATCTAATTTATCCTAACTTTATTAATTACATTATCGGCTCTAAATAATAGTCCTATACCTGTTGAAAATTTATTTGACGTCGTTTACAAGCAATGCTCTCTGGACAGCAACTAAAAGCCTTTGCAGCGCACTGAACCAATACGCAGCGTCTAGGTTCGCTCTGTGTTCATCTTCATTCATTGTTATGCAAAATACAGCATTAAATCTATTTATCGCTTCTATAAAGTTCAAACTTCTAATGAGATGATAAATCTAGTAGTAAGAAAATAATGCCCGAGTCTAACTCACAGCTTTCAATATCGGCTCCGGCGATTTTGCCGTTTGTGCCGAAATGAATACGGACGAATTTACCCTGAAAGAGACAATGCCCGGCTGCTAGAAATTGTATTCATCAAAGCAAGTGAATTATGAGCGATTTCAATTATTTTAGCCCATAATTACCACTGCAGATAATGCCTCTACAGAAGAAAATCAATTCACGACTTCTACGCGTCATCAAAATTTGAAGCAATGAAATTTCCATGAAGTCATGTTTTGCACGAATCGCAAAAGCAATCGTTAAAAACGACGACAGAATTTATGACACTTACGAAACGAGATGAGTTGTTGTTTCTGACTGTCTTGGCGTTACCGTACGCTTCCAATACCGGGTTAGCCTGGACAATCTGGTCTTCAAGGGTGCCCTTGCTCTAAAATTAATTGGCAAAATTCATGGCACACATCGAATAAGTTGACCGTCACAAATGATGCATAGAAAAGCGATAAGCTGGAAGAGCAGCGCCAGCGACCTGCTTTGAGGCCTTTGACCTTATACTCACAGCAGCGGCAGCCTCTTCTTCTGCCTCTTTCTTCTGCTGACCTGCGGCAACCATGGCAAAATACGCAATGACCTTTTTCGTGTTCTCCGTCTTTCCGGCACCAGATTCACCTCTATCAAAGGGCAACAATCAACAACTGCAAAATCTATTTTGAGTTATTAGCAATAGTTTCCTTTTAACTAGAATTAAATTAAAAAATTTGGGGTGTTTAATTTTAAACCAAATAATTAAAATTATCGTCTGATCTTATTTATTCGTCCAAGTTAGAATCTCAGAAATTTAAATAGATGTTACGTTTCAGTTCAAAACAATAAAGCGACAGAGTAAAACTGCGATCTAACGTTTCGTATTTAGGAATAATATTCTTTATATTTAAGAATAATATTCTTACGTTATAAGAATTGACTGGTTTTCACGATCTAAAGAAACAGAAACAAAGATAATCTATCAGAGACGGTGACAGGAGCATCGGATCACATCAAGTCCGGGCCGCATAAAGGCAGGCTCAATCCAGAAATTCCAGTCAAGACAAAGAGTTATTGGAGAAATTTCAGTCCGCGCAGATGTTACACTGAATTCCAGGGACTGGGGCAACCACCGAAAAGGAACGGGCGCTGTTTGACTGGTGACCGGGCAATTCGGAGACGGACAATTTGGAGCAAAGAGAAAACAGCAGTTTCACTGAGTTGAAATAAATGGGGTAACCGACATATGGGTTATGGTTATGGTTAGGGTGAGGGTTAGGGTTATAGACACATAGACATATTTTTGAACTTCAACTTTTAGCCGCAGTCAAACTTTGCTTTTTTCTCTTTGCTCCGAATTGTCCGTGTCCTAATTGTCCGCTCCGAATTGTCCGCTCCGAATTGTCCGTCTCCGAATTGCCCTAAAACCGTTTGACTATAGCCTAGGAGGAGCGAGATAAGGGTCGAGCTAAGTATTTTTATATTTTAACAGAAATCTTTGAAATGAGTTAGCTAGATTGATCATAAAGTAGAGTTTTGCAAACCAGATGCCTATTTTGACAAGCATGCATTCTTACTAGAAAAACTGTTGATACCCTTACGAGCATCTCTTATATACTCCTTTTGAGGGATTTAGAAACAAGTCAGGTTAATGAACAGGTGGAAGAGAGACAAGATGGCCTCAAAATCAAGCTCATGGATATGGGCGCATGTGCAAGGTTTTATGGCGAGATAATGGACCTGGAAGACGAGGAATTTAAATTTAAAAGATCTAATTGTGGGGATGACTTTTATGCAGTGCTAATCCACAAAGCATTGAACAATCGCATTGTTTTGGACTTAAAGTAATTCATCCTTATCACGGTTTAAAGTGGCTTATGAGGCATTACCACCTTTGCGAAAGCCACTAGGGGCGCTAACGGGGCTTGAACCCGCTCCGTCAGCCTGCCGCTCAAGCGCGTAACCCACTCTGCAATCTTCCGCCCCAAATATCACGAAATACTTCTTTCTTCTTCTATTTCCTTCCCAGCTAACAGATAAAAATCTTATTATTTGCTCGTTTCTCAGCTGGCGTCTGCCACTGTCTACACGTATGTCTTCCTTTCGGATGAAAAAGCGACGACAGCTGACAACTGCGTTCTGACCATCTTTGTGCATTGGTTAGAGAGCGGAAACGCTTAGAAGGGAAAATGTCCGTGTACAGTGTTAGACGTCGCTTTCTCACCGACAAGCATGTTCCTGTAGGCGGTGTCGGCAATGCAGAAAAGATGCGGTGGCATTTCGGTCCTACGCTTGCCCTGGTACTTCTCGACGACATTTCTCGTGTAGATGGGCAGACGGCGGTAGGGGTTGATGACGACGCAGAACAATCCAGAGTAAGTCTGAAAAAGAAGACTTCACATATGCAGTGGCGCTGACGCTGGTGCTGGAAAGATATTTTACGGCGCACCGACAGCGCCATCCTTTGTTTGTATCAACGCGAAATGCGTCATTTCTGCACTCTCAGTAAATCACCAGGCCCCTCATGTCAAATCGAAAATATTTAATTTAAAACATTATGCCTGCATATGATACTAAGTAAATGAGAGAGCACCTGCGAAAGGAATTGGAAACTTACGTAGATGTATCCTCTTGAGTATCGATCCCTCAAGTTAGAGAGCACCGAAGCTTCGTTCAAGTACGTCATGTTGGCCATGTCCTCAATCATGCTGAACTTCGGCGGGTTCATCTGTTGAATGGAATCCTTCTTCACCGATTTTTCCTATACAGAAATTACATACCAAATGCATTTCAATTAATTTGTCCACCACAGCACGGTTTAGAGCACTTCCAATTTAATTTGATTTAATGTAATGTAGCGCCACTTCAAATATCTCGACACTTAAGCAGTTGATGCACACCGAGAGCGACATCGAGGCCCAAAATCCAATGAACATAAACCACGATTAACAACGCAATTTTTAATGGGTTCAGAATTCATCCGGTGAGCTGAGGGGTGGGGGGCTGAGACTGAAATTAAACTGAATAAGAGAAACTGCATGTACCCAATATGCGATTTTTGGAGGGTTGCAAAGTAAGCTGGGTTCAACCACCAAACCCCCACCCCGGCAACTCCAACACTCACTGAGTAGAAATACAAGAGGCGCTATACAAATGTCACATTACATAATTACATTACACTGGTCTAACGCCTAAGTTTCTTCAGTATGGTGAAGTGACGATCTGTTTCGCTTGTCGGTATGGAGGCAGAAGGAACGATTTTATGTTTGTCAAAATTGTGTCCAGCTACACACGACCTTTATCATACTTGACTATATGCCTAAGAAAGCTTCTTCGTCCAAGAAATCAATTCTCTGAGCATTTTCGTCCATAATTTGTTTTCTTCTATATCGATTAGTTTTAAAATGAAAGTGACAGAAATAAATCCCGTAGAAGTGCATTCTTTTAAAATGCTGGTTTCTCGTTATATGGAATCATAAGCATATCTCTAAATTAATGTTATTGGGATCTGTTATTGGGATCTGCGAATGAATTGGATGATATTCAACGAGCCTCTTATAGAGTTTTTTGTTATGGAATCAAGTAGGGCTTGAAGAAACTGATGCAAAAAAGTTGTCGTCTGGCTTACTGATTCAGTCGGCAGCAGATTTACCGCTATTTGACGCCATTTGCTATCTCGTATCCTATTTAACGTAGAACTATTTAACGATTTTTTAACTTTGATATTTCCCAATGCCCGCTAATTCTGAAGGTCAAGGTCGTAACCATAAGTTCCAGTGGCGTAGCCAGGATTCCGGAATAGGGGGTACGTCGACACTTTGGTGTAAAAGACCTTCGACGAGTAATAAGAGGTCGTCTAGGAGAGTTCTTCGCACATTCTGAACATTCACGTATTCTTTTTCATCGCGTTATCTATCCAGCTCCACTCAAGATTTCTTAACGGTTTTGCAAAATTGAGTTCGTTTCGCGGCCAAATTCCACGACCGGTCCCAGCCAGAGTATGCCAGTGATATGTTCCTCTTTCCTTTGCAAAAACTAAGAAATTAAAAGAGAATATTTTTTATACTAAATTTATAAAAATTTACATTTTGCTATGAAATCATATTAAACTACCTCATTTTTCTCCGTCAGAACAGTGACTTCGTCTCCTTTAGTGGAGGTGATGGTGGCCTTCAGGTACCCCTCTTTGTGATCTGGAATCCAACAAGAAGTTTTAGCGTCGAACGGTTGCGTCTGTTCTTCCATCAACTTCTTCCGATCGACGGCCAGATACTGGAAATCTGGATCATTCGCAAACGGATTTGTGAACGACATCTTGGCCGATGGCGATACACGCGTCACTCGCAGTCGAAAATTTGGTCGAGACTCAGCCCTGACAGAAGAACAGCCTGGAAGAAAACCATATCAACTGACGCGCACCGAAAGCGGATGAACGGACGTCTCAAAGCTTCTCAAAGCAAAATGTTTCCATTCGTAAATTCAAGCATCAGTCCTGTCGTTAAAGTGTTATAAGCTTACATTAAGTATGTCATTCGTTTGCAAGCTTTTACAAGTAAGTGATTTAATCTAATTTACTGCAGACTTCACCGAGTTTAGCAGACTGATTAAAGTTGTCCTGCCCAAAAATTTGCTGACTAGATTATTTTAATCGGGTTTCAAGAAGATACGTTATTACTTCAACTGATCATTTGTACGACTTAAAACTGTACTAGAGGGTTTGGTTTGACTCCTTGCATTATGCATTAATACTTATTTTTTATTAAAAGTGAGCGAAACTTTATAATAGATAAAATTAGCAAAATAGGAAGTGCTATTATTTTAGATGAAAGCAGAGCAAGTGGAGCATGAAACTCACCTTTGCAGTCTGCTCTGTGAAGGCGTTTGACCGAGACCTAGGCTTTTATATCGAGGCAGAATGAACTTGCGTCGGCTTTCGCTCGTCTCCACCCGACAACAACTGCAACTGTTCATATGACCTTTTTAGAATTGCTTGGTCCCAAATTTAAACTGCCACTGTAGACGCACAGACATGGACGGCTCCAATTCTCCTCCGCATCCCCCTCTTACCTCCGTCATTCGCCTTAGTGTCTCTTTGGAGGCAGCCAAGGCAATGCAGCACTACGCCAACGAGGTCCGTCTTGTCTACCTGTTACCGTCGGCTGTTTGGGAGATATTTTTGCCGTGTCTGATCGAGGTGGAAACAAGAAAGATAGAAAAGACGGCGAGCAGAGCCAAGAAGTAGGTGGCGGTTGACTCTGGGCGGACGGACCAGCAGGAGACCCGGCTCAGGCTGGGAGAAATGTAGAAAAGCCGAGAAACGAAATCGAATATGGAGCGAGAGGAGGTAGGTAAGGAGGAATGTACAGCCAAACGAAGGGGGAAGTAGAGGCGGAAGGAAGACGAGTTAGCAGGTAGTTGTTAGAGGACAGATGCTGATGTAGATTGGTGCTCAATATGTGAAGCTAGAAAGTCAGAAGAACTGATAAGAACATCTAGACGGACAAGGAGAAAGACACGGCCGTGAAAACAGACATCGATAGAGGAGCAGAGACGGTGTGTATTAATAACCGATGGCTCGGCGTAGAGCGTATGAGCGGATCCGATGCTCAGACGCCTGATAGAAAGAATTATGTTGACATCTATTAGAACGGCAACGCTTGCATCAACCGATAAACATAGCCACTATAGACCGATGCATGTTTAGATCGATAGGCAAACGAAAGTGCAGAAATTCTTCGTTGAGTACCCTTATACTTTGTAAACGTTACTAAGCATAACTAGTAGTAAGAAAGACATGTCTATTTCAATGTAAAATTGCAAGATTACGTCGCGTTACGTACAGAAAGGGGGTCAAAAAAGTGCCAAAATCGCATTACGTCATTTATGGACGACCCCAGAGTAGGAAAATATAAGTAGCGCTATACAAATGCTACATCACATTACAAATGAAACTAAAGACTCAATGAAAAAATAATAAGCGATTCACTTAATTCCAATGACAATGTTAGGCCTAATAGAGTTTCAAGGTCTTTTGTCTGCTTGTTTATAAGTTTTTATGTCGTGAATTATATATGGTATTCTTATTGCGTCGTCAAATGAGGATCCATTATCAATATTAATAGCCACGGCACTAGTTTTAATAATTTTCTACAAACCTACACCCTCGATGAGGACAATATTTAAACCAGAAGATCAGGAAGGTTTATTTCTTGCCACATAAGCTTATTTTAAAAATTCTAACGTAGCAAATGAAATGCCGAGACGGCAAAGCGTTATTGATTGAGCCCACATTTTGTACATTGAATCATACGTGACAAATTTCGCAAGTTATTGTACTTGCAGTAGTTGGAATTGTTTGACCGCGGATCAAATCATAAATCCTCCAGTTTCTTATCTTTCACTCTTCAAAATCTCTGTATTTCGCTGCTTTATTAAAAATAAAAGTGTAAATATAGATCCAGATATCCAAGTAACTACGGCAAGAGTACCACGGCCTGCATCATGATGATCATTCCTGTGTATTTATTTCTGCATTTTGATATTTGCCTTTTCCGATTTCTCCTTAACCGTTGATTATAGCTATTTGTAATTTCTTTTTAAATTTGACAAGTTCCTTTCATTTATGCTTTGTTTTCTCAACTTCTCTCTTAAAGTTAACAGATCAACGCAACAAGATAACCTTAGGAGAAAATACGAGAATTTTAATTATTTTAACAATTTGCAATTGAATACATGCTAACCAACTTTATAATATAAATTGAACATGACCCTTTTGACTGAAAGTATAGGCAAACAAATTTTAAAATATTTGACTAGAGTAAGTTATAATTTTATTTGCAACTATCTACTGAGAAAGACACTCAGAATCACGATTATGTAACTGAACGCATGTACATTCATTTCATGCTCTTATTTCAGTGGCAATGCATTGGCATCTATTACCAATGTCTTGAGTTTCACCAGTTATAATCACCAAGTTTCCAACGTTGCTATAGAGCGAGTCAGCCTGGTGAGCTCTATATGCGGCCCGTGAGTGACAGGTGCCCTTGAGGCGTATTAGAACTGTAAGCAGCCGAGAAGTTTCCAGTTGCCGCTGAGTATTGCAGTCGGAGTGGAGCATTTTATAATTAACATCCTTTGCTCAAGTGAGTCTCCGCCGCAGACGCAACGGCATTCGTCTGGCCGCAGAGGTTATTACCGGGTACTGGACTCTTCGGTGGCTGTGCCTCGAGGCCAACTGACTGCCCGATCAGTTTCCTCGTCTGTTACCCCTCAAGCGCCCTACAGACGCACACGTCTTCGCCAGAGATGTCGGTCTCCTTGGACGCAGCAAAACAGCATACTGTACGCCAGGCAATAGATACAAGGTACATGCTGTCAGGTATTTATAAAGTCTCCTAATTTAGTTCACAGGTGAGAGAAAAATAGCCCAACGCAGAGAGAAGCAGGAGAAGAGGAAGGGCAAACGGATGATAAGGTGAAAGAGTGGATTCCGGTAAAATTGTCTCTTCTCGAGGTTTCTCGTATAAAAAGGTCTCGAGATTTCACTTTTTGCACTCGATAGATCGCAAATACTTTCCTTATTAATTGCAAAATAGCTGAAACTGACTTAAGTTGACCTAATGATGAATTTTATTAAAAAAGTCGACGGCGATCCAGAGAACACTATTTAACGCAACGGCACCTGATATCGGCAGATTACGGTACTCGGTGTTTTTTTCCAGACTCTGAGACTCTAGGGGAGATTGGCTTGGCTGGGGGGGGGGGAAGAGACACAGTTCAATGCAAACATATGTGTAAGTGCTGGAATTTTGGGAGATTTTGTGGTTGGGGCGGGGAATGTTATCCCTAACAGGCTGGAAAAACACTGACGGTACTACGATCTGTTTTGCCTTCAAGCTATTCTAGATCTTCCACTTCATTTGATATTTTAAGATCCAGGCTTAAAGCCACTCTCTTTCAATTAGCTTTTTACATAGTCGGTCTTGCTCTTTCCTTCGGACTGATCTCTGGAATGACCTGGTCTTCTGCGGATGGATGTTGAAGTACCATCGATTGATACCCTTTGGTATTAAAACTGGTGCTATAGAAGCGCATTATTATTATTGTTATCAGTATTATTAAGACAATTTATATAGCGTGGTCTCAAAACGAAAAGTGAAAATCAAGAGTACTTTCACAGGTGTCACTTGTAAAAGTTTTTTAACAAGTGAGTATTCATATAATATAATCAGATTATTCAGAAAATAAAAGAGCTATTTGCATGCAGGGCCACCGAGAGAGGGGCAGGGGGCAAATGCACGTAGGCCCGGCGGTCTGCAGGGGGCCCGGGCCGGTGATGATGATGTATTAAAAATAGCCTGAATCCTGAAAAACACTGACAAGCAAAAAGGTCATCATTTTCGTCATGAGCACAGGACCCCGGCGAATGTGAGGGAGTCCGGGCCGTTCATGTATTAATATCCTAAACAAAGACAACCCGACAAGCCAAAATAGGTAATCATCAGTTGTTCACACCCAATAGAGGCCGACCGAAAGGAAAAAAGGTAATCAACACAGCGTGTAGAAAAGGGGGCGGGTGATGAGGTGGCCCCGGGCGCACACCATAGGGGCATCAAAATTGATCCTTTTATGCTCGTCAACACTTTTTTAACAGTCAAACCCTTTAAATTTATCGATTTTGCCCCGGGCGTACACCTGGAGGCGTCAAATTTGACTCGACGACCTTTTCTGCTTGTCAACACCGGATGGGGGCGTCAAATTCAACTTTGGCCTCGAACGCTCACCACTCTCAGCACGCCACTGCATCAACACATCTTGACACTTGTTAGGAGCTCGTGACTACCCTTTGCACAGGGGCCCGGAATTTCTATTGGCGGGCATGTTTGCATGACGTGACGCTCACTGATAGAGTTCCAAATCAGTGGACTCCGTCACGAAACCGATCGCTCACCGATCTTGGCTGTCCTTGCTGGAGGTGGAACGAGTAAATGTGCCCGACTGCTTGAGCGGAGTCTGGAGCGTCGATCATTCAAGATAGTTCTGGTAACAAGCGAGGAGATGTAATCGAGACAGAATGGATCGTTCAGTGCCCGGTAGGTGAACAGGCATCGCTAGAAGGTAATGCGCTCGGGAATTCTTAGCCAATGAATGTTGTCTCTGAGAAAAGAGGTTATGAGATCGCTACACTGGCAATCGAAGATCGGGCGAACAGAATCGTTCAGAACTGATTGCAGTCGGTTTAACTGGTTGCAGTCGGTTTAACTGATTGCAGTCGGTTTAACTGACTGCTCTGAAGGACAAGCAGTACATTATTGCAGTAGCATATCCGAGGTAGAAGAGCACGCACGAGTGAATGTTGGAATGTAGCGTCGAATGTTCTTAATCCATCGTAGTTGGCTTCGTAGTTGGTAGTAGCAATTCCTCGCTATGTGGGCAAGAGCACAGCATGAGTAGATTTTACCGACATCAGCATTAAGATCAGTAATACGTGCTTACAGGTAATAAGATTCGATGATGCCAATGACATCACCAGCGAAGAGCATGAAGAGCAGGGACCCAGTACAGATTCGTGGAAGAACGCTCCTGAAGCAATCTGCTATACAAAACTCGTCATCACTCGACACGTTCAAGAAGCACCTGAAGACATGGTTGCTCCAGACCGGCTACACGTCCTAGTTAATAACCGACAATGTAATGTGTTCACGCAGTCCGCAACCGGATAAGTTACCACATAAATCCTAACTTTTGATGATGATGATGATGATGATGATGATGATGATGATGATGATGATGATGACGCTTGTAAATGGTTTAATCAGCAACATGGGTAAATTTTTAAAAAGATTAAGATACATCTGTCCCCAGATACCACCGAGCATCACGTTTCAGTTTTTAATCATGCTCGGCGCGAAGCGCCGACAAAATTTTCTACCTCTGCTGACGGTGAATGCATTTTCCTGTCACAGTCACAGTGGGCGGGGGCGGGATTTGACTTTTCTGGCTGGGATGTCAGTAGCCACCTCAGTGGGAGGATGTAATTTGGCAGTGGGGAGGAATCCTCCTTCCCTCTACAAATCGCGCCCTGTCTTTCTCGACAGTGCAGCGACGATGAAGCTACATGCAGCTAAGACCGTTGGAAGCTGCTTCGCCTCTCTCCGGCTGATCAAGATTCTACGTCGGTCTGTCTCCCAAGCCGTCCTCAAGACGCTGGTCGTAGCTCTAGTCCTCACCAGACTAGACTATGGAAATGCCGTTCTCGCTGGATCGCCTGCCTATCTACTCGGCAGTCTGCAGTCAATCCTGAATGGGGCTGCTCGCCTATTCATCGATCAGCGCGTTGCGAGCACGTCACTCCGCTACTTATTGATCTACACTGGTTGTAAGTGCCAGAGCGCATTAAGTTTAAATAAACTATCAACTCTCGTTTGTCGTTGTCTGCACGGAACAGGACCGAGCTATCTGGCAACCGAGTTGCGCAGGGTCTCGGATCTCGAAGGCCGTAGAAGACTGAGATCCTCTACCACGGCTGAACTAATTGTCCCTAGGACGCGTCTCGTCACTGTCGGTGATCGAGCTTTTCCGGTAGTTGCTGCGCGCGCTTGGAACTCACTTCCTGCAGACATCCACTCAGAAGCGCTCCCGTTGCAAATTACTGCATACTGACAAAAAAGATATAAGTTTGAAGTCGTTTTAAAAAGAGGGCCATAGAATTAGGAGTTGCTAAGCCACGCATACTGGCGTCAAGATAAGGATAGGGCCAACTGATTCAAAACCTCGCTTCAGGAACAAGGAGGTTCGTGCTTGGTGCAGACTGAGAAGACCATGGGTTGTGGACCGAAGACGTGGCCGACCAAGGATAGAGCTAAGAGGATGGAGTAGCTCTGAACTGAAAGGTAAGATGGAGTGGCACCATAAAGAGAGAGTGCAACCGCTCTCAACACACGAAACTCAACCAGGGCCGTAGGGACGGGGGTATATCGGATTGGTTAGTAGCCATTTTGTTCGCATGTGGGACATTAACATATGTTTTCATTTTGAAATAGCATTGACTAGTTAAGGTATATACCCCCTCCCTAATAAAATTACTGGCTACGCCGCTAAGTTCAGTAGCCGCACGTTAAAAGCTTTAAGCTGTTTGTTTCCGTTTCTTGACGTTAAAGAGAGGTGTCACTGACTACGTGAAACTTGTCAGTTAAGCCTAATGGGGCCCGTCTTGGCCGACCACGGAGACATTAGTCATGGACCGCAGCGAACTTGTAAACAAAGTCCAGTAATTAAAGTGTTTGATTCTGCTCACAAGAGATCTTGATTTAAGGAGCCGACTCAATGAGCAAACAAAACCAGCTATCTTTGTCTACAGATGCAGCAGTCAGGACAGTGGTTTGTAAATCATTATTTTCATAAATATATTACGATATGGGCATATGACTCAAAGGAAATCTCAGGGGAGGCACAGAATTGAACCACGTTTTAAACAGATTTGGTCAAATTTGTACTGAATTGCAAATTACAAAAAAAATTATATCATGTTCATTTACTAAATATTTAGTACGATTTATGGGTTCATGTCTTAGCTATTGTATTATGTTTCGGTTTTTGGAAATGAATGTAAGAGGACATTTTAAAAATCAGGTAGAACCTCTGTTGGGAGACAGTGTGTATATATATAATAAAATATATGAATAATATTTGTATAATGTATATAGCCTAATATATTATACACTGTACATACATAATATATAACAATATATACCCCAAATTTTATAACCCCCATCAAATTCCTGGCTACGCCCTGAACTCAACTCGAGCAGGATAAGGCATCCAGTGTAGAACAGACATCATATATTCACTAATGTGATAACGTTTTGTGACACCAGCAATCACCCTGCCTGCCGAACGAATAACCATCTGGAGTTTATAAATTCGCAATGGAAGGTAGAATAGAAGGAACAAGGGGAAGAGGGATACCGATAGACGCTGAATGGACAACATATTTGACTGGACAAACACAAAGAACTATGGAGCCCTAAAAATGAGCGGCAGAAGCTAGAGAGAATTGGAGGAAAATGACTGTCAACCCTCTGACACATAAAGAAGAATATATACAGGGTGTAAAAGTGAAAAGGGCACCCCTTTATGATATTTAATATCTCGGCTGCGTGTAAAGCGATTTCAATGAAATTTATAAGCCATATACCTGGGAATGTTTTTGATGCAATTGCCAAATTTCATGCTGATATCTTTAGTATTTTCTGAAATATAGCCAAAAATCTAAAGAGACCCAAATTTTAAAATTGACAAACAGAAGATAACGTCATAGTAATTTGTATCGTTTTTAAGTCTAAAATTGCGTCGTTGTCATTGCGCCAGACAAGGTCAATGGTTACTTACGGCCAACAGATAAACACAGCAGCATTATGATTGGCTGCAGGACTGTCATGATATGCTTGGAGAAGATTTCATATGCCAGAAAGACGGAACACCTGCCCACTCTGCTCTCGGGACCCAGAATTTTCTGTAACAACATTGTCCAGATTTCATCAAGAAAGATGACTGGCCACCCAACTCCCCAGATATCAATCCACTTGACTTCCACGTCTGGGGAATCATGCTCGACAGATATCAAAAGTATCAGCCAAAGCCACAGAACATCACAGAGTTGAAGACTGTGCTGAAGAATATCTGGGAGAGTTTGCCTGAGGACCAGATCAAGAAGTCGATATTGTCAATGAAGAAGCGCTTGTCGGCATGTGTGAAAGCTAAGGGTGCATGGGCATTTTGAGCACCTGCTTCCGCAACAAATCATCTGAAACCCCCTTTACGTTCAGGGCCAAAAAAATTTTAATAATATTTTTATCACTTTATTATGACGTTATATTCCAATGTCAATTTCAAAATGTGGGTTTCTTTAGTTTTTTGGCCATATTTCAGCAAACACTAAAGATATCAGCATGAAATTTGGCAATTGCATCAAAAACATTCCCAGGTATATGGCCTATAAATTTAATTGAAATCGCTATACACGCAGCCGAGATATTAAATATCATAAAGGGGTGCCCTTTTCACTTTTACACCCTGTATACTGATATATACTGATATATATACTGATATATATATATACTGATATATATATATAATTATATATATATATACTGTGTCCAGAAATAACTGGTCCCTAAACATTTTGCAATAACAGGCGTAAACCTGAATGAAATTACATCAAATTTTATCCGCATGTACTCGCATCTGTTACTGTTAAGAATGCTACATTTAACTTGAGTCAACAAAGCCGTTTTAGAAATTTCACTTTTTTCCCAAAGCGGTCAAAACTTTAAATTTCCATTACGATTTACTAATGTGTGACTGGAAATGACGTCGTATTGATGCCCACGTCTTCTGCGTACACGTCCGACGTTTTCCAAATCCGTCATGGTATCTGTCGGTGTTTCGGCACTTGGGTGCACATATTTGATTTTCATAGACCCTGGTATAAAGATCAATGGTTAGTACTTTCGAAACACGTTGCTCAAAACAGCATCTCCTGCTGGCCATTCGTTCTGTGTCCGAACAATTCTTCACCTCCCAGCAGGACAACGCACCAACCCACCGTGCTCGTGATACGGTTGCACTGCTGGCAGCTGAGACACCAGACTTCACTGGTTCAGCTCATTGGCCGTCGAATAGTACAGATCTCAATCCTATGGATTACGAAATTTGGGATTTTGCAGAAGCGTGTCTGCCGCGGCTGCCAGATTCATAACGCTGATCATCTGAAGAAGCGTATCATTTAAGAGTGGCGCCATTTTTATCAAGGAATTATAGACAGAGCTGTAAATCAAAATCAGGAGTGGGATCGATTGTGCAAAATGCATTCGAGCGAAATGGGGACAGTTTGGATGTTTAATGTGAACGCCTTTATTGCCCGAATTGGCGTAAACGAGAAGGCAACTGGAATATTTGGGTGACGTCATTTAGAACTTGATTTCTTAGACATTTTGCGTCATATTCACACGAAACTGCTCAGTTTTTCCACTAACATGTGCCTATTTTAGCATGCAAACTTTTATACAATTCCAAGCACGTTTAAGTCTGCTATTACAAAAAGTTTAGGGGCAGTTATTTCTGGACACAGTGTATATATATGTATATATATGTATATATATATATATATATATATATATATATATATATATGAAACTAAGATAGAGCGCATAGGAATATAGGAAAAGGAGCTACTTGGTGCTGCTTTGAAATAGACGTTAACGAGATTTTACTTATTTACTTTACTAATATAAGAAAACTATATAAAATCAGTCATAATGTTTTATTTGCCATTTGTTTTGTACAATAATTTACTTTAAATAAAGCTCTTTAGTGTTTATAAAGGCAAAAATTCTTCGTTCTGCACAGGGACGTCATTTGGGGGCAGGGGCATTTGCCCCCCCCTGATTTTTAGGACAAAAAATTTTTCCGCCAATGTTTGTGTTATTTAGTTTTTTTATATGTCCTAAACGAGTGGAGGAGTGCTTGATATCGAGTAATCTGAAGTAACTAGTCTAACCCCGTGAAAATGACTGACAAGCAAAAAAAAGGTCGTCAACTTTTTTGCAAACTTGTAACTTGTCAGGCTGAAAGTGTTCTCCCCCCTGAAAAACGGTGAAATGACGTCTCTGGTTCTGCAGTCTGCATTAGTAACAATTATTGTTGACTAGTCATGTTAAAACTTACCTGTTAGAGTAGTCTTTATCGTAATCTCAGTTAAAGTTGTTTTAGAAATTTCGGGAAGGGCAGTTAGTATGATCGAAGAGAATACATGAATTTGCGAATAACTTCTTAAACCTTGTTTACTCGAAATTCTACATATTCCCCCTATTTCGGAACACTGGCTACGCTACTGGACTATATTACTGGTAATAATATTGCTATCCTACTCGATGCATAGTCACCTAAAGCCGAATTCTTGCCTACTAGATTCCGATGCTAATTACAAAATATTCGGGCTAGATCAGCAGCATGCAATATAATATTATGTGAAATACATTGATTTCAACATAATCTATATATCATTCTTAAATCAGTGTATTTTGCAGTGTAATGACGTCATCAACATCCGGTTACTTTAAGTGCGTAGAGCGTTCATTTCTGAGTGTGACTACCAAATTTCATGGCTGTATCACAGTGCAAACTCCAGTTACAGCAGTTAATAGATGCTGTGGTGTTAAAGGCAATGGACCCAAGTTCGCGGACCCGAGATTGGCTGACGTCAGTCCTTAATTTAAGAGGTCTGTGGTTGTGACTGACATCAAGCGATCACTTAACTGCCCTTTTGAAATTGCTGAAGGTAAAGGTAAACCAGCAGTCATCATTGTAGACAATGATGACTTCAAACGTGACACACTAACTGGAGCTAATCCGAACACACATCGCATTGACGTTTGTTATATTCAATCACTAATATGGTGGACGTCAACCTTTTTGAAATGTAATTAGCAAAAATTTTGCATAACCATCTTATAAGAATTGCCATGCAAATTTTATAAAAATTGGTCCAAAATTTTCAACAGTTATTTAGTTTAATCTTTCGGTATAATCCATTTGCGTCCATCTTGGATTTTGGACTCTTGCACAGTTAGCCCCCAAATTTGAGAGGGACATAGGATCCAAATCTTCTTCTAATAGTCCAAGGTACATGAATCAGCAATAAAAAAAGGTAGGAAAAATGGTAACGGATCCCATTGAAATGACCTTCAGACGACTCTACTATACAACTGATCTAAACTTCTAAGGAGTCAAACGCCATTCACTAACCAGACAGGCGTCGTTACGTTACTGGTTCCATGTCATTTAATCCCGGTCTTTTAATCCCACTTAATTAAGTCACTTAATCCTCGAAATGTAATCCCAAGTCTATTAATCCATGTGCACATAATCCCCATATATATATATATATATATATAATGATATATAAGAAAACGTATTAAATGATGTAATACGAATGAAATAACAAATATTTGTGTTACTAAAACATAACCCTGACTCTAACCCTAACCCTAAACCTAACCCTAAACTGACCTAATTATGCAGCTCTTGTCTTAAACTCCAAGGCGATGATTGACGGGATTAAGTGTATTGGGATTATTTGCTAGGGGATTAAAAGACTTCTGGATTAAGTGACGAGGATTAAGTGACTGGGATTACAAGACAAGGATTAAAAGACCTGTCACCAACGTTACTAACGCATCAACGCTCTTGTGCAAACGTCAACTATCTAAATTGAGTCATTTCGGCTCACAAGCCTCACATCTTGACATCGTTCCCACGATGACC
Source organism: Metaphire vulgaris (assembly GCA_018105865.1). Classification (NCBI taxonomy): domain Eukaryota; kingdom Metazoa; phylum Annelida; class Clitellata; order Crassiclitellata; family Megascolecidae; genus Metaphire; species Metaphire vulgaris. The sequence goes on from JACLAT010000062.1 coordinate 171,728, forward strand.
GTTCAGAGGCATGACAGTTCCACTTAGGGACAATCAACCAGCAACTAGATTTCTACGGTACGACTTTATGTTAATCTTCTTAATCTTTTGTTAAACTTTTCAATGGTAGTAGTAGTACTTGGTTAATCCCAATCCCAATAGATCAGATCAGTCACGCGGGTAAATCCAACCCTGTGGAATCGATGCCGAGCGATGTGATTAATGCAAATTCCGTTGGTTGTTTTGGGAAGCTCCTAAAGACACACTTGCTTAACATATCTTATAAGTGACTCCTTTGTGAAGCGCTCTTGTCTTTAGCTCCAGTTAAGTTACTGCGCTATATAAATTGTCGTAGATAATAATAATAATAATAATAATAATAATAATAATAATAATAATAATAATAATAATAATAATACTTTAATAATTGCCCGTTTTAAAAGGTTCACAGTTGCAGACAATTCATATAAATGCAGTCACGGTACTCTAGCGAATAAGTGTCAAACTATTGAGCAGACAGTTATAGATGTTGGATTGGGACAACATATGCCGAACGTATGATGAACAAATGCTGAACCAACTCTAGATCAATGGAAGGAATCGGGCCCCCGTGTTTCACCATCTCTGAAGCGAAATTCCAAAACTATGAAATTTACAAAATAGAAATTGACAGAAAAACATGTATTAAGACTGGAAAATATGTTAACTAGTAGATCAAAAAATTGAAATATGGGACCAACAATTGCTGGGACCTACCCCAATTATCCCCCGGGCCTCATATGGATTGACGCCCATGCTTTCGAATCAATTTAATTTACAAATCCGTTTGCAAATAATTGAATTTACAAATCCGTTTGCTGAATTGGAATATGTCATCTCACGTTTCTTTTCCTTTTCTGAATAACAACTGGTTCTCTGATATTAGTCTTTATGTGAAAAGTGTGAGTTTGGTTTTGATTGTACACGGTGTTTTGTGAAATTCGAATCACTTTTATTTTGGCTACAACTTTTAAAAATGTTGTCCGATTTGTATTAAAATAGTATCACTGTTTTCCCTAGAAAACTATTTAAATATCTTATAAATACCCTCTATGTAGCGCAATAAAATTGAAGTTTAAAAATAAAACATATGCCGCACACATTCATGGAATTGGGAACCCTTAGTATTTTTACAACTTTTCATATGTAGGCCAATTTTAATTTTTTTAATGGCATCACTTTGTTCCCTAGCAAATTTGTTCTTGGAAATTAGGAGTTTCATTTACATATCTTATCTTACTCTACACAGTGCAATACAATTTCAGTCTAAAATGAAGCACATTCTACGCATTTTACTAAACAAAGCAGGTAGTTATTAGTAGTATTTCAAAGAGGTGATTCTGAAAGTGTCGGATATGGTCAAATTGACTATAAGAAATGGTAAATGTTTGCATCTTATGTTGAAACTGTCCTCCGCCTGTACCCACGCAGGTTCGGTCTATCTCGTCACTGTCCAACTGCTTTATGAATTAAATTACACGCTGGTCGAGTGTATCCCAGTGTTCCACTGTCTGTCTGTCATTCGGTTCGCCATTTCCATCGTCTTTCCAGTCCACTGCATGATGTCATCAATCCATCTGGTTCTGGGTTTGCCTTTTTTCTTTTTCCATCAGTTGTGCCTTGTATCATTTATTTTTCCAAGCAGTTACCTGTCTTCCTCGTGATGTGGTCAAAGTACGACAATTTCCTTCTTTTGATAGACTAAAAAAATTCTCTTGTAACACCTCCCTTCTCTAATACCCATTCGTTAGTTCTTATTTCTGTCCATGATATATGCAGAATCTGTTTGAATCATTTCATCTCGAACGCCTTGATCCTTGATTCATCTCTTTTTTTCAAAGTCAATGTCTCACATTCATATGTTGCCACCGGCCAAACTAGTTTTTCATATTTTTATCTTTGTTGTTATCGATATGTCGTGGTTTTTCTATAGATTCTGTAGTGCTCTGTTGACTGCTTGACCTTTATCCAATGTGGAGCGAATTTCGGTTTCACATTCCGCATCTTCTGTGATTATTGATCCTATATAAACAAAGCTTGTCACCTGTTCTAGTTGTTTTCCGTTGAAACATATTTTGCATTGAGTTTCATTTGTATGCATCACTTTTGTTTTGTCAATATTTATGCAAAGATTGTATTCTTGAGCTACTTTGTCTAGTCGGTCTACTAGCTCCTGTAGTTTTTCTGCAGATTCTGCCAAAAGAATAATGTCATCTGCATATCTTAGGTTTGTGATTCTCCTTTCCGATAGAGTGATTCCTCCTTCAAATCCTTCCAAAGCTTCTCTCGTAACTATTTCAGCCAGTATATTGAACAAATATGGTGAAATTACACAACCTTGTCTAACACCTTTTTGATCCTGAACCATTCGTATGTTGTACCTGAAACTTTAATTTTTGCCTGTTGTTTTTTTGTACATTTGAATCAGAAGTTGTACTAAATGTGGTGGGTAACTAGTTATCCCATTTCTAACATATTTATCCATAGTCTTTCATGTGAGACAGAGAAACAATTGCCTATTTAAAAGTCAACAAAACACATAAACACTGGCTTCTGATGCTCTTGTGCTTTCTGTAGCAGAATTCTAAGATTTAAAATCTGATCTCTTGTTCCTCTGCCCTTGCGGAATCCAACTTGTTCTTCTGCTAACTCCGATTCAGTTTTTATTCGCATTCTTTCTAAAATTATTCGTAGTATTATTTTGCTTGCATGGGATACTAGGGCAATTGTTCGATAGTTCGAACATTGTTTCAGGTCTCCTTTTTTTGGTAACGGAATGAAGACGGATTCTGTCCAATCATCTGGCCATTCTCCTGTCTCCCACAAGGCCACACATATTTTGTGTATTCTATCTATTGCTTTTTCTGACCTCGTTTTGAACAGTTCAACTGGAATCATGTCTGGTCCAGTGGCCTTTTGATTTTTCGTTTTCTAAATGGCACGTTCTATTTCTGAACGTAGTGGTGGTGGTTCTTTTTTGGGTTTGTATTCTTCATTGTTTCTCTACCCCGCTATGTATGTCCTGGTCATCATATAGTTCTTCACAATATTCTCTCCATCTTTTAGCAATTCCTTTCGCATCTGTGATGTTTTTTCTCTTGCTGACTGTATGCAGTTTTAGCGTTGGTTGAAATTTCTTGGTTAGTGTTTTAACAGCTTTAAATGCTTTTCTTGTGTAGCCTTTTTGAGTTTATTCTTCCACTTCTCTACACAATTTATTAAGATTGTCCTGTTTGTCTATTCTGATTCTTTTTTGGGTCTCATGTTTAAACTTTTTTATATTTTACAGGATCCTTATTCTTTGCTATTCGTTTCTCTTTTATCATTTTAAAGGTTTCATCAGTTATCCACGGTTTGCTTTTTATTTCTTTTTCATAACCATAGATTTATTTAGCTGTATCTATCAGTATTTTGTGTTTTCCCATATCTCATTAGGCGTAGTCTCTTCTGCAGCTAGCTCAAGTGCCTGAAATCTTTCTGAGACAATTATTTCATATTCTCCTTACTTTGTTTGTTGTTGCAAGTTTAGTATTAATGTTGGTGTCGTCTTGCTGTTTATCTTAGAATCGCAATTCCAGCACTGCCAGTAGAAGATTGTGGTCCGTGTCGCAGTCAGCACCTGGAAGAGTTTTGCAGTTTATTACCAATAGTCTCCATCTTTCCGGGACCAAGATATAATCAATTTGTTTTTTTGCCATCTGGTGATATCCATGTGTGTCTTCTTCTCCTGTGTTGCTTAAACCATGTATTCACAATGAGCAATTTGTGACCTGCACAAAAACCCTTAAGGATTTTTGTGCAGATCACTCCCGGTTCATTAGTATGCCCAAGACCAAATGGCCAACACACATTAGTTTCATTTGTACCTTCTCCAACTTTGGCATTAAAATCTCTTATTATGGTCCATATCTCTCGCTTTCAAACGCTTTGGTAGTTTTCTGATTATTTTTGCCAAATCTTGAAAGAAAACTTCTCTTTCAGTTTCTTCAGCTTGTGCTGTCGGAGCATATGCTTGAATGACAGTTATATTCTTCGGTTTTGCTGCAAGTTTTATTGTTACAATTCTATAATTGTCAAGAGAGGTGACACGACCAGGGCGGAGGAAAGCGAGTTCCTTGCCATCGAGACCTTCGGAAGCACCGGAAAGGTTCACCGTTCACGTCGTCATGGAGACGTCTCATTACATGAAGAACTATGAAGCCGGTCATGTTCCGACCCGAGTGACGAAGTCGATGCAGCTTCTCGGAGTGATCGACAAGCATTTCGGCAAGCTTGCGTTCTGCCGTCGGTGGCTCGATCGTCTGGATCAGACCAAGTTTCTGATGGTGCTGAAGAATCTGTGCGATCTGGGAATCGTCGGTTCGTATCCTCCACTCTGCGGCATCAAGGGCTGCTGCACCGTTCAATACGAGCATACTCTCTACTTACGACCGACCTGCAAAGAGGCTGGGGAGACAGCAAAGCACTAAAAAACCACCCGCAGCTCCAACGAAGAAGCCTCAGTCACTCAGTCAACAGTAGCTGAAGCCAAAGCTGCATTTGTCGACATCGATCTGTCAGAGGAAAGGATTCAAAGAAATCTGAGGAAGCGGGCAGCTGCTCTACCCAGCAATGTTCCAAGACATCAAAGAAAGTTGTCACAAAGAAACAGGCAGCAGCGCCTAAGAAAGCAAAGGGCTTTCAGGAAACGAAGGGCAGCAAGACTTCTGCTGTCAAGTCCGAATAGCAGATCTGCTTTCATGAAAACAATAACAATAACATGACAAAATATTCAATTTGATTTTATAATAATAATAATAATAATAATAATAATAATAATAACGTCAGATGACGTCATTTGTATTTCCTTTAAGCTTCCAGTAAGTAAAATGAATGCAGTGGCATATAACTGTCTGACAAACTGAACGCGATATACAAGTTACACCAATACACTTGACTCAATAATATTTTTCTATTACTGCATCGCTAATTTGCTATAGTAGTGCAAAATTAAAATACCATGTTTAACGGGTCAAAACGAGTGTACCCGTACCCGTAGCGCTATATCCGCACCCGTAAAATGTGTACCCTACCCGTGCCCGTGGGTTCGGGTACGGGTAGGGTATACCCGCGGGTACGGGTATACCCGCACATCTCTACAGGACACCCCAGTTTTCAACTTTTCAGCCAAGGGGTGTCCAATAGCAGCTGGACACCCCACATAAACGCTGCAGTTTTAGGGGGTAGTAAAAGTGGGAAGGATTGCCCATGAAAGCGCCGGAAAAACATTTTTCCGACTGACTGCTACAGATTGAACTTGGCCTGTTTTAAATACGTTCTTATTGTTGCTGACACTCGGCTTCATTTTAGTTTAGTTTATGTAATGATTTTTGCTTCATCATATTAAAAGTTAAAATAAGTTTATTATGCACAGATGCAGGTCATTATTAATATTAAGTAGGCCTAACTGGAAACGTACCTTTACTGTATGAAATAGGCAGCTTGTGTACGATTAATTTTGCAGCAATAACATTATGCTAATTTCCGAACGGGTACCCGTTCGAAATCTTGACGGGTACCCGGGCCGATTTTTGGAAAAAAATTGACAGCCCTACTGCCTAAGTTAAACACTGTCTGTGTCTGCCTGTCTGATAGCTTACCTAATTGACCTGCAGATGGCTGCAATGGTTGCCCAGTCACTGCACGCTAAAATTTAAAAAACCAAGTGGATATCTTGGCTAGCGTTTGCAGCTTCTGCAGCCTACAGCCGGAGTCCATGTATCTGCTTTCATTAAAAATGATACAGCCTAAAGGAGTGGTTTGGAATTTTGCAGGGGCAATTTAAAAATGTCTTGAGCGGCAATTCCAGTTAAACTTGATCCGAAAGACTTCTCAATCTTTAAAAATTCTCAATCTTTGCTTCGCGACAGTGTCAGAATGAGTAGAGGAACTGAAGAGCCTATCTACTGGTCATTAAGGTCGCGGACCTCTGACCATGCCAATTTATCAGGTATCATCGTTCAGCACCAGCGAGATCTTAGCGGTCACATTACGTCCGCTATAATTAAGCCTATACTACAGTTGAATAAGTGGAAGTACTGTATTATGCAGACTCTCATAAGTATGAGACGTAGAGTCAGTGGCGTAGTCAAGGAGGTTGGGTGTTAACCCCCATTGGTTGGCTGACCAAAAATGTATTTGACTTTATTTCACTATGGATAGTTGTGAGTGTCGTCAAATTTACTAGCTATACAATACAAATTTTACACAATTTTACACAATTATTTACCTTTTATCTTTATGTGTGTAGGCAATTTTTCAAATACAACCACAATCTTACGCAGATTGCAATCGTATCATCGTATTTAATTCTCTGTCAATATTGATGTTTCGGGTTTACTTTTTTGGATATAGCCATCTAGTGATTAAGGCTGAGTCGACCTTAGGGGCTTCTGCGGGATTGAACCCGTTCCGTCGGCGTGCCTGCCCAGTGATATTACCACTCATCTATCTTCCCGCCCCTTTGGATAGGGTCATGTTTCACTATTTCCCGAGTTTAACTTTTCTCCTCCCTACTTCACCTTCTCAATGGTCGTTCGTGGCCCCCTTCAGAAAATCCTGGCTACGCCATTGAAGAGAATTCAGTAGCCCATGCATGGATAATTAGGTCTATTATACCAATAAATATATATATATAATAAATATTATATATATATATATATATATATATATATATATATATATATATATATATATATATATATACATATTAGATGTTCAAATCAGTTTTAAAAATTGAAATAATCAAAGGGTGTTTCGAATGTCGCATGCAACATTGCAGGAAATAGAACACAAGAAGAGTAAGTGGAATATTATGCATTATAAACCAATTAATTATAAAGTTTACGGGCGTGATACCAGCTATTCAAAGGACGCGATTTCGTGACCTAAATGAACTCGCATACAGTGATCTATAAATTTTTTGAAATTCGGAGCGCAGACTCAGTTGGAAAGAAACGAATTCCCATTCGTTCCTTTCCAACTGAGCTCATTTCATCCGATTCCCCCGAATCGGATGAAATGAGCTTTCTCGGCTGCAATCCAGTGGCCGCTAAGATGTCTCAAATTACAAGATTACCACTTTGGTAGTAACAATAATTCTTCCATTAATGCTTTTGGTCGACACAGATCTTGGCGAAGCACAGGAATTTTTCACAGGGCTAAACTCAATGGTCACGTTAATATTTTAGCAGTGTTTACAGATGCAAAATTTAGCAATTTTAAAAGATTAGGCTACCCGACTGTCAGGTAACGTCGAAACAAAATCAGGTGCTGTTATACTTTAATTAAGTAGTGCATATAAGTGTGAAAAAAGGCTAAAAACCAAAATATAGTCCGTTGCAAAATTAGATGAGCATTTTCCATGGACATGTGCCCCCTTGCCCCCAATGCGTGGGCTCCTATGAATGGGAGGAATGGTTCTTTTCCATGGGCATGGGAGGTCTGGACAGTGGACACTCCCATGTTTTGCGAGAAATCTCTGCCTATTCTACCTACTCCACCCTACAAATTTTTAAAACTCTTTCACGCATATTCCACGACCGGTCACAAACGGAATAGGTCCCATGGCTAAGCCAATAGTCGTAATAAACTTCCATATAGTAATGCATTAAAAAATACACTTGGCATCAGTCGATGGTCGTTCCGGATTTGAATCGTAATCCTCCATTGTCGAAACATGACAGGCAACATATCATTTGCAGGCAAACTGCTATTTTAAAACACAGCAATGTGCAAAGCTGACATTGATGCAGACTCTGTACCTAAGGGGTAGACCACCCTAGCACAGTGCTTCCCATCTTAAACAACTGTGCCGCAGCAACGGTAGAATTGTGCGTGGCTAAATGTTGGGAAATAGTCAAATTTGGGCTGTCCATTAATTACGTAAACAATTTTTTGGCAATTTTTGACCCCTTCCCCTTCTCAATAACCCCCTCAATAACTGTCAACTTCTAGTGACCCCCTATAATTATGTCAAAAACTTTTGACCCCTCCTCCGCTAAGACCTGTGACGGGTCCCCCTAAAAAGTTCGGAAGGTTATTATTTTTGCTGCGATGAGACCTTTTCCTTTTCTTTTGTTCATCAGGCGTCCTATTGTGGTGATGAAGACCTTGTTTTTTCGTTTGTCGGGCTTTTTTCCGCTGTAATAAATAGTATTCCATGAAATTTCCTTTTTTTATCATTTGCAAAAAATTTAATTGTTGACGTCAACTTCTCCTGACCCCTTCTCTTCCTGTCAACAACTGTCAAACTTTTTCAAACCCCTCCCCTATTTTGTTGACGTAATTAATGGACAGCCCCATAATAATGGCGCTGTATTCATTGTTAACTGTAAATTTTATTATATCTCTCCAATTAAGTTAAGCATGAAATAGCGATATAGTCAGTTAGCAGCATCTAGCGCAATTTGCGCAAACGAAGACCTGTCTGAAAAATTTGTTCTGTCGTGCATAAATAAATAGCTCTTCACATCCTCAAGCGCTAAATAAATTGAGCATTTTTGTGGCTTTGGCTGTCTTAATACTTGTGTTTTTGTCTAAATTCATCGTGTAGCTATTACTGGTAAATGCAATTTGCTGTGTAGGCCTATGGCTGTACTATGAACATCCAGCCACAACATCGAACAGAAGGCAGAAAGATTAATTGCATTGCGTGCGATCCACGGCTAGTGCAATCGTCAAAAAATTGGCTATGCTGCGGAGAGCAGTGTTTATTCTACACCTTCTTCGGGGGGATTTCCCCCAAGTTTTAAATTCCCCCCAAACAAAAATTCTTTTTACATTTTGACAAGTAGTATGACCTCCCCAATGTTGTTCGCCCCTCAAATTTTAAACGCCCCAATGTCTAGGTGGCTAGAATAAACATTGGCGGAGAGCAACAATTGTGGAAGAAGAGAGTGAATATTTAACGTCCCTTGAACTTTGAATATAGGCCTAGCACTTTCCGAATACGGATCTCAAAACCACAATTCATCAACCATAGGCCTACTAATACACAGAGATGTAGTACTTCGTACTTGTATTTGCACTCGAGTACAATGTTTCAGTACTTGTACTTGTACTTGGAGGCTAGGTACTTGTACTCAAAGTTTTTGGAATGTATGTGCTTATACTTGTACTTGGAGGCCGGGTACTTGTACTTGTACTTTAAGTATTGTGTATTTGCTACATCTCTGCTAGCTTCATCTCTGCCACTAAGCACTAAACAGGCAGCTGCTAATTTGCTGAAAAACTATGTGGTCTTCTTGTCTATTGGGTAACGACATGTACTTTGTATGTACAACTTTCCAACTTCTTTGCCGAGCAATACCACCAGCACAGGATGACAAAATCGGTGCCATCCGGGAGAGAACGAGCAATGCCGGGCCAGAGTTGTCCATGGGTTGGGTTGGGTTGGGTTTTAGTCAAGATTTTTGAAAAATTAATGGGTTGGGTTGGGTTGGATTTCGTGAGTCTGTGTACATTTTAGCCTGGTCTGTACCTGTTAACCACGTGGTCTGTTTTGGTCTACTAATAATATCCATAGATTCTTGTATCAATCAATAAACTTCTATGGCGCCACTATCATAATTTCCAGGACATCAGCCGATGGCGCACCAAATCCAAATAGAATTCGAGCCAGGTCAATCCGGAAGATCAGTCAGAACAGCGGGGGAGCAATCTAAGGGGTATAAGCTAAGTCAAACAGGTATGTTTTAAGACCAGATCTAAAAGATGATAAATTGTTAGTTTTACGAAGTGATATTGGTCATGAATTCCGAAGCATAGGGCCACACACTGAGAAACAACTAGTGCCAATGACGGTGCGAGAATAAGAAATAACAAATGAAAGTCCTGCCTAGTGGATTGAGGGATTAGTCGCATCTTAAGGTAATAGGGTTCATTATATAATGTGGTTTTAAATACTAAAAGACAAAATTTTATAATTAATTCGGTATTTAATAGGAAGCCAATGTAGGGACTAGGGACTGTCTAGCTGCAGTTATATGTTCAAATCTTGGAGTTTTGGATATGACTCTGTATTGTATGACTCTATTGTATTATGTTATATGGACTGCGCATGCGCTAATGCGCCATGTACGTTAGTCTAGATTCCATAATGGCAATGAATTCAGTTAATTTCAGTAGTCTGTACCAACTGGACCAATTCAGATCGATTATATCATGTGGGTGGATAAACATAGTCGGCTGTTGTTTACTTGCTTAAAACCGGCCACAACTAGTTGGCAATACGCAAGGCAGAAAGATATTTTCAGGTAGTCCGAGGTCGGAATTAAATATGAACGCGAAAATGGCAAGCGATGTGGAGCATCATCTGAGAGGTAAATACTTTTAAAAGACACGAGTATGATAACTCTATACTGTAGTAATTATAGTGTTGTGAGATTATTATTATTATTATTATTATTATTATTATTATTATTATTATTATTTGATTATTTATTAACTAGACAATGTATTTAGCGCAATAAGCATGTCAAAAATGGCCTGAGACAAGAGCGCTTTACAATACTAAAAAAGGTAAAGGTAAAGGTAGTACCATACTCGATTTTCGAGCGTTGGGGCCGGTGCTGATCTCCGGTTACTAGGCAAGCAGCAACGCAGGTGGTTTGCGCCATTAATCTAGAGTAGGTTGCCATTACTTTCTCTAGACCCACGTTTTACCCTTCGCAGCTTAACGCTGCTACCAATTTATCGACGCCTAAGCGATGAACGGCTTGGCTGGCCGCCGGCACCACGGGATGGTCACCCATCCAAGTACTAACCGCGCTCGACGTTGCTTAACTTCGGTGTTCTGACGGGAACTGATCGCACAGCGCTAAGTAGGCCAACAATACTACGTACAGTATATCAGATAATATCAGCTCTGCAGTGGCGAGGAGCTGGGAGGGAATCCCTTACCTTTCAGACTTCTCGTCGTTTTGGATGACCCAATTTTGTCAATGTTGGCACGTCGTCTGTTATGCATATCAGCCAGCTCGGCACAGTCGGAGCAAGACTTTACGTCTGTGGGAAGGACTATAACGGCATCTGTCAGATCGCTGCTATCTGCATCTAAAGTTGAAAATATTTAACTAGTTCGATGGGGATTGCGTTCCGGTTTGTTGCAATAACAACTAAAAATATAAAAACCTATGTATGTGCTTGAATGTATGTCTTTTAAAAAATTGTGAGTGTGGTTTCACGTTTTTGTGTGGATGGGTTGGGTTGGGTTTGGGTCAGCAGACAGGAATTTCTTTTGGGTTGGGTAGGGTTGGAAAGTTGGTGGGTTGGGTTTGGGTTCAGAAAACCGACCCATGGACAACTCTGTACCGGGCCTGCCGTGCACTGTGTGCACACTGGCTCTTCCCTCAGCGTGTTCTCCGCTTCGACCATAGCGGAAGTCACGGCGATAGTAACTTGGTAAGGTCATAGCCTAACAAACAGCGTCAAACCGATCCACTACCAAGTGGTTACTCAAGAACTCGACACACTCGCTCCATTCCTGACGTCACTTCTGGCTAAATCGTTAACGAGCGGCGAATTCCCGTCCTCGTGGAAGCACGCTATTGTCCACCCGCACCTCAAGCGGGCAGGCCTAAATCAAACTGACGTCGGCAATTATCGCCCGGTCTCCAACCTCCCATTTCTATTTTACAAATATTGGAGAAACTAGTGAATAAGCAGCTGATTGTCTACCTTGTAAAGAACGGCCTAATGCCGAAAGACCAGTCTGCTTACCGATAAGGCCACTCTACGGAAACGGCAATTCTGACGTCGTCGACGCGAAAGCCAACGGGAAAAATGCCCTCCGCTGTCTATTAGATTTCTCGGCCGCGTTCGACACGGTCAACCACGACATCCTCATTCGCCGTCTTCGGAGTCAAGGGACAAGTCCCAGCATGGCTTCGGGACTATCTGGCCGAGAGAACGCAGTCGGTCTTTTGGAAAGACTCGATGTCTTCTACTCATCTCGTCCGTTGTGGAGTGGCGCAGGCATCGGTTCTTGGTCCTCTCCCTCCTGTTCATTCTATATGTGGCAGATATAGGGGACAATATCAGCTCGTTTGGATTAGCTTCACATGCCTATGCAGATGATGGGCAGGTCTATTCCTTCTGTCCACCGGGCGAGATCGAACGACTGTGGGCCAGTATACTCGACTGCATTTCTACGATCAAATAATGGACGGCGGCAAACCGGTTAGCCTTAAATCCTGGCAAAACTGAGCTCCTCTGGCAAGTAGGAACCACCTGATCAGCCGATCACAGTTTTCAATCGACGGCGTCAACATCGCCTCGACGACCGAACTGCGCCTGCTCGGACGAGTCGCTGACGTTCGTCGGACACAAAACAACGCGATGAAAGGCTATATATAATTACCAGGTCCAGAAGATCAGGGCGATCCGCCGCTATCTATCAACTGCCGCATCGATACAACTCGTCCGAGCCCTCGTTATATCTCGAATCAACTATTGTAATAGAATATTACTCGCAGTGGCGGCCGGTGACCATGTTGCTGAGTTGCGCAACCCCCAGCTCAACCCCCAATTTTTCGCTGCACAATTTGTCAATCTATATATATAATTCTCGATGACGGACGGACGGGAGGACGGAAGACAACACGGTAGGTATTGCAAGACGCTGTTGTCATTGACAACCAAATATTGTTTAATCAAAACTGTATTATAATCAACGAAGCGTTTAACGAAGCGTCTTAATTGCAGCTTAAACCCCCCGTTCCCCTTCCCTCACCCCATCCCTCTCCCAATCGCCCAAGCCCCAACCCATTCCCGCCCCGGCCCAAAACCCCTTTTCCTTCCCTTTCCCCATCCCTCTCCCAATCCCCCTTCCCTCTCCCCACCCCCTCTCCCAATCGCCCAAGCCCCAACCCATACCCCCTGGCCCCAAACCCCCTTTTCTCTTCCCTTTCCCCATCCCTCTCCCAATCCCCCTTCCCCTCTCTCCATCCCTCTCCCAATCGCCCTGGCCCCAACACATCCCCCGCCCAGCTGCAGGCCCCAAACCATACCCGCCCCGTCCTACCCCACAGGCCACAAACCCCCGTTCCCAATCCCTCTCCCCACCCCTCTTCCCTCTCCCAATCTCCCCTGGCCCAACACATCCCTGCCCAGGCCCCAACCCATACCCGCCCCACCCTACCCCCACAGCAGGCCCCAAACCCCGCTACCCTTCTCTTTCCCAACCCCTTCCCTCTCCCAACCCCCTTCCTCTCCCCAAACCTTTCCCAATCGCCCCAGGCCCCAATCCATACCCGCCCCGCCTACCCCACAGTCCCCAAACCCCGTTCCCATTCCCTCTCACCATCCCTCTCCCAACCCCCATTCCCTCTCACCATTCCTTTTCTCAATCGCCCCGGCCCCAACCCATCACCGCTCCGCCCTACCCCACCGGCCCTAAACCCCGTTCCCAAACCTACACAACGCTGCTCCGAAAACCCGTACAACCCACTTTCCTTCTCCCAAATCTCCCTTCCCTCTCCCAATGCCCTGTCCCCCCCGTTATTATATATATTTACTCTTTCCTAACCTCAAACCTTATTTTTTAAAATTTTACCCCTCAAGTGTGGATTAAATTTTCAGACGCTGTCACCGTACTGGGGATGTGATTTTTGGAAAAGCGTTCTTCAGAAATGATTGCTGTAACGTTTTAAATTTGCTATATCTCAGGCCATGTAGGAGCTAAAAAGATGAGGTTTTGCACCATTCTTTAGATTGTTTATTCCTCTTTCTAACTGTCCGTGCAAAACAAAAAAAATTGGGGGTAGAGTCCACTTTACGGCCTAAAATATCACTCTCTCTCCCCAAAATATTTTTATAGCCCCCTAGCAAAATATTTTCAGCGGTAACCCCACTTTGGTCAGCGGCAAAGTTGTGACGGGATGTCAGAGGAACAAAATAAACCAAAACGTTTGAAAATCGGTTGACATTTGGCAAAGATCTATCAATTCTAACCCGATGACCCCAATGTTTGAGCTTAAGTATTATCGGTGAATTTCGCGAAAGTTTTGAATTCTGAGAAAGTTTCCAAATTTTTTGAATTTGCTATATCTCAGGCTATATAAGAGCTAAGAAGATGAGGTTTGCACCATTGTTTAGCTTTTTTATTCCTCTTTCTAACCGTCCGTGCAAAACAAAAAAGTCCAGCGTTCACGAGGTTTTCGACAATCAAGTGAGAATGAGTAGCAGGCTGTTGCTTGGCGTGAAAAATCAGCACAGCAAACAAGAGAATCAAGCACTGCATGTCGTTCGACACTGCCAAATAAGTACACTTACCTTGACTATCAAGTTTCAGAAAATTCATGCGAATGGGCGTTTACTCGGTTGAAGGAAAAGGCGGCGAGTTAAGGACAATTAATTGCGCAAAATGCTATTGCATTTGCGCAAAATCGGGTGGTAAAACAGCCATTCTCTCCCGTCATAAAATGCTATTGCATTTGCGCAAAATCGGCTGGTAAAGCAGCCAATCTCCCCCGTCATTTTTGACGGGTAAACACCTAGTAGCAATAATAATTTCATATGGAATTTTGTTTGGTGCAGAAAGTCAATTATTTCCGATCAGGTAAATGAATAGGTTTGAGTATTTAACTGCGCTTCGGCTGCAGTGTGCTGTGAGCTATTTGTGTTGCGGTTGCAGACGGACTGCGACACAAGTAAAATTTCCATGCTGCGTATATACTACATAGGCCGTAATAGATCATTACAGGACGCATTTTGCATTGCAGAAGTGGGCGTGGCTTGTGTCGCTCTTCAGTTGCAACCGGAGTCGAACTATAAATAGCTGGCTTTGCACACACTCGCAGAGGCTTATCGGGGATCCCGATACACTGGCTGAATACCGGGTAACTCTCTGTGTGGAGGGGGAGATGTTGGCACGTTGCTAGCATGCCTTAACTGGCTCTGTCCTTCACTTTCGACGTCCATTATTATATATTCTTAAATTTTGTTTGAATAATTCATGATTTTTTTAAATTAAATAGGCCTATACAGTATAGTTTCGACTGTTACCTAACAGAGCTTAAGCTAGCTAGAATAATAAGGAATAATTATATTCGTGCTGAGGCAATATGATGATATCCTGCGGAAAACAATCACTATCCACATAATAGGACCACATTGGAGCCGAAGTATCCCAGCCTAATTTTAAGGGTGAACTTTTTCTCACTAACATTACAACCCCCACTTCTTATAGCCACCGGCCGCCACTGATTACTCGGCCTCCCTGACAGCCACTGAGCCGGCTGCATTCGGTGCTAAACGTTGCCACTCGAGTGATATTCGGAGCCAGGTGGAACGATTATGTGACTCCATTACTCAGAGACAAGCTCCTCTGGCTCCGGATCCCGGAACGCATCAATTTTAAACGATGCTGACTTACGCTTCGAGTTTTGCACGGCTCTACCTGTCCCGACTATTTAACAGCGCTGGTGCACAGGCCCGCGATGACCGAAAGGCGCTTGCATCTCCGGTCCAGCAGTCGCGTTCTGCTGTTCGTTCCCCTCCGTCCAAGACGGCGAAACTCGGAGAGAGATCTTTTACGCGGAGAATCCCGTCCTATGGAATGCATTGCCAGACGAAGTGACAAAAGTGACCTTTTCAGAACTGTTCGGCGTTCGCAAAGAAACTAAAGACGCACTTATTTACTATCTCCTACAAGTGTCCTCTTGTAAAGTGCTCTTGACTTTGGCCTTTGCCATGCTTACTGCACTATATAAATTGTCATAAAAATCAATAAATAATAATGTACGATGAAACCACCGATAGCATCGTATTTTGGAACAGTTAAGAAAATACAAAAGAATTCAACAAATTTTTAATGCAACAATTAGGGCACTTAGTGTGTCAGCATCTAGTGCACCAATTGAACGCGCGTTTAGTCAAGCTGGCTTGATCGCGACACTACATAATAATAAGATGACCAATGCAAGGTTCTTATCTTTGATTTTTCTCAAGTGCAACTGTGATGGCATTTAAATTGTTCACCACTGTAATGAACCACTGAATTGATATTATGACTAAACCTTGTTGCTAATTGTGTCGATTTTATTGAATAGCTGCAACAAACAGACAGTGTACTTGTTGTTTGTACTTGGCTATGGGCTATGGTACTTGTACTTGAAGCTTCGGTATGCCTACTTGTACTTGAAGGCCAGGTACTTGTACTCGAAGTTTTTTTGGAATGCACGTACTTGTACTTGAAGTATTGTGCACTTGCTACATCTCTGCTAATACAGCACCGTTAAATTGTCTTTAATTCTTGCACACACACACACACACACACACACACACACACACACACACACACACACACACACACACATATATATATTTATATATATATATATCATCATCATCATCATCATTAACCGTGGGCTCATCGCCCGTTGGTGTATAATGCCATCTCGACAGTTTTCTGCCATTCTTTCCTGTCCGTTGCTCTGTGACTAAGATCCTGTAAACTGCTTCCACACCATTCTTCAATATCATCACACCATTCCTTGTGTGGTCTCCCTCTCTTATTGGCACCCTCCATTATTCCAAACATTAGAGCTTTGATCTTTCTGTCCTCTTTCATTCTGCATATGTGTCCGAAAAGTTGGAGTTTCCTTTGTTTTACTCTTTCCAGCATGGTTTGTTTGAGCTGAATTCTCCTGTATAGTTCTTCATTTGTGATTTTTTCGACCCATCCGATTCGTAGTATTTTTCTATAACATTTTCTTTCAAAGGCTAGTATTTTTCTTTCCAGGTCTTTGGTGATGGTCCATGTTTCGCATCCATATAAAAAGCTGCTGAAGATACAGGTTTCGAGTATTTTCTTTTTTGTTTCAGTGCTTATTGATTTGCTTTTCCAGATCTTATCCATTGCCATCAGTTGATCTAGAGCTCTTGCTGCTCTTCTTGCGACCTCTTGTCTGCAGTCTAAGTCATGTGTCATATTGCTTCCAAGATAGGTGAAGTTTTCTACGTTCTCTACTTCTATTCCATTTACTTTAATTTTTCTTTTGATCTCTTTGTCGCCAAACACCATTGTCTTTGTCTTCTCAATGTTTATTGACAGTCCATAGCGCTCAGCTTCATTGCTCAGTATCTGTACCGTGTTTTCCAGATCATCTTCATTTCCCTCTAGGATGTCAATATCATCAGCAAACCTAAGGTTGTTAAATGAAAGTCCCTGAACTGTTATGCCTTTTACATGTTCTTTGACTTTGTCCATCGCTCTTTCCAGGTCTGTGATGAAAACCATAGGTGATATGTTATCTCCTTGTCTTGTCCCTCTGCTTGTTTTAAACCATTCTCCAAGTTCTCCGCAGATTCGCACTGCTGATCTTGAGTTATTGCTGATGTCTTTTAACAGTCTAACCAAATTTTGGTCCACTCCATATGACTCGAGTACAGCCCAGGTTATTGTTTGATCTATGGTGTCAAATGCCTTTTGGAAATCGATGAAACAGTTGTAGACTTTCTTGTTTTTCCTTCGTGCATGTATCATATATATTGATGTATTTATAATGTATATAAATATTTGTATCTTCTCCAAATATTACACTGGTCTACATTTGTAAACAACTTTTCTGCTGACCTAAGTATTTATGCTGATTTGACCCAAATGAAAGGTGCTGATTCCAGATATGAAGTCAAAAAATATGCAATACGTCAAATTTTTTCGCAAATAAGGAATGTTTTATTAAAAGTTTTAAAGTCAATATCACCGAGTATCTGCCGGTATAAGCAGAGCCCATACGGGCAAGGTTAAATTGCGAATTATGGACACATGCGTGATATCTACCCTACTGTATGCATGTGAGACATGGACCATGAAGAAACAAGACAGATTAAAACTGAACGCATTTGAAATGAAATGTTATAGGAAAATGCTGAAAATAAGTTATAAAGATATGATCAAAAATGATACTATTCGCAAAGACCTGGACGAACAAAGACTGTTGTGGAGAAGATCAAAGAAAGAAAATTATCGATATTTGGACACATCTGCAGAATGAGGGATGACAGAATAATAAAGACAGTGATGATGGGCAGGTCAAATGGTATGAGAAAAAGAGGAAGACCAAAGAGAAGATGGATCGATGACATTCTTGAATGGACTGGACTTGACACCACCCAAAATGCGATATTATTATTATTATTATTATTATTATTATTATTATTATTATTATTATTATTATTATTACAACGTACTGATTAATGTGGTAACTCGTCCTAAAAGAACTGCGTGAACACATACAAAAACTCAAGAAAATCACAAGTAGCTCCTGCGGAATAGCCAGGTTTTAAGCTTCTCTTTGAAGGTGTTGAGAGAAGGAGAGAGCTGCACAGATGGAGGCAGACAGTTCCACGCTCTCGACGCGGCAACAGGGAACGCACGATCACCGACAGTTCGAAGGCGCATCCTTGGAACGACCAGTGAGGTGGAACGGGCGGATCTCAGGCGTTGCCGACCTTCCAAGTTAGCTACTCGTACAAGTTCAGTCGCCAGGTATGCAGGGCCGACACCGTTCAGGCATCGGTAGGCTAATAACGCGAGCTTGAAGTGGATTCTTTCTGGCGCTGATAGCCAGTGCAAATCACGAAGCGATGGAGTTACGTGTTCACCTGGAGGAATATGGCAGATCATACGAGCAGCAGCGTTCAGAACGGACTGAAGACGGTTGAGAAGGTATTTCCGTATTCCGGCGAGAGTAGCATTGCCATAATCTAATTTGGTTAGCACCAGAGTGGAGACCAGTGTTCTGAGTGCAGTGGCTGACACTGAGCGACGAATACTTCTAATCAGCCTGAGGGCATTGAAGCATCCAGCCACAGATATACATGGCCAAAGAAAGGAAAGGGCCATGGGCGAGCACTTTTACACCGTTGGCTCCGACGGTCCTTATGGACTATGGAGTGTGATGATGATGATGATGATGAAAGTCAATATATATATATATATATATATATATATATATATATATATATATATATATATATATATATATATATATATAGAGAGAGAGAGAGAGAGAGAGAGAGAGAGAAATTGTGAAGATGCGACAACACGTAATATATTTTATTAAAGCAAAAAATGAGCCTGTCGTCTAACCAAGAAAGCAATAAGAGCAATAGCTCGCTATTGAAATTCTAATTTTAGGCAGGAATCTTCTCTCTTTGTGCGCTCTGTTATATTTATGATCACAGTTGTCGCGTTGTAAACGCTAGCAGTAGTCTGCCATAATATTTGAGATCCATCTGCCTTGATATCTTGATATATACATTTCATGGTATTGATTTCTTGATGGAAGCGTTCTCCTTGTTCTTCTCTCATAGCTCCGAGATTTGAATGGAGGTAATAAGTGAGTATGAAGGAAACGCATCTTGACACTCATGTTTGCTCCCAGTCTTCGAAAAGCAATCAGCAAAACTAAAAGGTCATAGTTCTCGGCTCTGAAGTTGCTACGAAAGTCAGTAATCAGGTCGGAAAAGCATACTGTCTATAACAATCACATCCCATTGATTCAGATAAGTCCTTTGATGTTGATGCAGTATACAGACTCCTCCATATGGGAATATTTAAGATGATCTTCCTCTCTGGACCGATACATAAGCATGGTTCCTGGAGTCAACAGGTTCTATTCCTTCAGTGTTCAGTAAGACAGTAACTCCGCTGACGACTTCAGCAGATCAAGATCTCGTACAAGGTCATTCAACTCAGTTTGGTTGAATGTTTGGTGCATTCCAGCATCAACTTCTGGGGCCACAAAATGTTCGTCATCGGTGTCTGTCGATACATTTGACTGACAGAATTCAGCGTCGTCGGAAACTTCCAAAGTAGTGCAAAAGGTACCGGAACTTCATCACAGAGAGCAAACGATCTCAGAACAGAGGTGGAGATTGAGTACTGTTTGGAAGATTTTGTCTTTGTAGACATGCCTGCAATATTTAGGCCTACCAGGCAGAAGCAGCAGCCATCAACATAGTTTCGAGACTCTTGCCACTCCATTGGAACTCCAAAGCTAAGACTTTTTCTCTGACCTTTAGTCCACTGTCTGAAGTTTTCAGCACGTGTCCTGCACAATTTATGTGGTGCCCAAGGTTTTTCCTGGCCACCCAATTTAGCTCGGAAATATGCATTGTAAGCTTTATGCACAAATTCAGACACATCTCTCCTTTGTTTAGGTGTTGTAAAACAACCACAAATGTAGCAAAACTTGTCAGGATCATTCCTGCACCGTCCACGAAATGTTCGAGTACTGGAAGATATATTCCACGGAAAGCTATTTAACAGAGTTAAATTTGCTGCAACTTGTAAGCCTCATGAACGATTGAATGATGCCATCGGTTTCACGCTGCTTATATAGGCATATAGACATAAATTGCTGACGTCTGCAGTTTAAAACTGCCTATTATGCTGTTATACTATTAAACAGTTGTACCAACTGCACATTTAGCATATCTTTTTGCACATCCTTATTTTTTTGCATATTCAACAAAGCTAAATACGTATAATACATAATGCTACATTATTATTGTAATAGTTTATTAGTAAATAGCTTTTTGCGGAAAAACTGGACGTGACTGGAAGAAACGGGTGTGATTTTTTGATTCAGCACACCAAAATACATAAAGATCACATGTTATTTTAAAGTCAGCAAAATGTATGTAGACCAGTGTTATATATGGGTTCGTCCATATACAGTGTTTATTCTAGGCCTTCTTAGGGGGGGAATTTCCCCCCCAAAGTTTGAAAATTCCCCCCCAATTTTTTTAGATGTTGGCTGGGGGAATGGAAATTTCCCCCCCAAACGTGTGGAAACTCAAACCTTGTCCCCCCCAAACATTTCAAAATCCTCCCCAATGTCAAGGGGGCTAGAATAAACACTGGTCCATATAGTACGTACGCAGCGAGAGGGAGGGTGGTTTGAGATTTAAGCGATTTTGCGTACGAAAGCGTACGGGGAGGGGGTCACGACTGAATTTGTATATACGCGCAAATTTCAAATGTATAAATAAGAATATTCACACAAATATTAGATTTGAACACAATGACTTTCTCACGGTCAAACAAAGGGTCCCGAGTATTGTTCCCGCAGTTATTTAAATATGATATCCAAAAACTTTAATTTAATAGTAAATAACCGCTTTCTGACCATGACAAAAATTAATTTTCACCGTGCGGTTGGTTGCTAATTTGTGCGTACGCATAGGGAGTGGTAAAAAATGTACGGTGTGCAACAGGAGGAGAGGGGGTAAAATATGACTTTTTGCGTACGTACTATATGGACGGCCCCTATGTGTGCCTAGCCCTGTTCTCATTGGAAGTGGAGCCGTTTTCATAAGTAAGGTAATTTCATAAATGACGGAGCCTGCTGATGATGACGACGATGAGGATTATGAAATGATGATGATGAGAAGTAATACATGTAAGCGAGCAAACATTTTAACACGTATAGGAATATATTTTAACGAGCCAGTCTTTTCCCATGGCAACTATATGTGGCGCTATCGCGAGGAAGAAATCCGGTAAACATCAAGCTGCTCATGAAGCCATGTTCCGGTCAAAGACAAGTAAGTGGACAAAATGCTTGAACATTTATAGAAAAAATCTGACGAAGTTTCGGGTAGGGTAGGTGTTGGGACGGGCGCCCTGATGCGTCCTTCCGCAAACTAACCGAAGTACCACAGTATCAGTGCGCGCTTGGTTACACCAGAGCTACACAGATATCTCTGGATTACACGCCCATACGCACACAGCGTTTTTGTAGCGCAACATTGGGCAGACCCTACTGAACCACTCTCAACCTTGTTGTTATAATTATTATCAATCAATCAATCAATCAATCAAGTTTATTTTTCTCAACATACTGATGAGTACAAATCAAGAAAAAAAAGACAAGCTTAAGTTAATTAAACTATTAAAGTATAATACATGAATGTCCATTTGCTTGTACATACTTTAAAGAATAATGTTTCAAAACTCATAGTACAGAAATCAGTTGAGAGAAAAAAAAGGATTGGCCTAAGGGATTTGTATCCCGTACAATTGGCCAACCTCAAAGTTTGTAATAATATGACATATAAAAGTCTTTAAATGATGGAAATTAGGAATTATTTAGGGATCAAGTAGGAAGTGATTTAGTTTATTGGATGAAAGTAACCACAGATAGTACATATAGTCATATTGATTGTATAAAATGTAGTTAGTACATATAATGTATAATAAAGGTATTTAGTGATCATAATTGAGAATTTGAGTCAATATTAAATAATTTTAGCCAAGAGAAAATTAAGTTTGCCATTTTAAAAGAAATATTTTTAAGTTAGTTTTAAATGAGGTTAATTGGTTTAGATTTTTTTAGATCAGGAGGAGGCTATTCCAAATTCTAGGTCCAGAAAATTTGTTAGTAAATAATCTGGCATTAGTAGATGCATATTGAAGATAGATATTATTACTATTTCTGAGATTGGGTTTACATTTAATGTTTAGATTATCAAAGAATTTGTTTGCATAGAAAATATTGGGTAAAAGGTTATGTAGATATTGAAATATAAATAAGGCAGTTTGCTGTTTATATATATTTTCAATTTTTAAAATATTATATTTATTAAATAGATTGGTTGTATTAGTATAATTCTTTTCTTTAAATATTAGTCTTATTGCTTTATTTTGCAGAATTTGGATTTTGCCAATAGTTGATTTATAAGTATTTGCCCAAATTATATTGCAATAGGTTAGATATGAATGAATAAGAGTAAAATAGAGTTGCCTAAGAGCAGAGAAGTCAATCATATCTTAATGTGTCTAATTATATTGAGATTTTTTGCTATTTTATTTGAAAGTTCATTTGACTGTTCTTTCCAGTTTAGGTGCTGATCGACTATTACTCCTAGGAATTTTACAGAAGATTTTTTGGTTAAGGTAGTGCCATCTATCTTTATTGGATCAAGATTGTACAAATGAGATTTTAGATGGAAATGTATGAAATTAGTTTTTTCAAGATTAAGAGCTAGTTTGTTTATTTTAAACCAATTTGATATTTTTAATAATTCAGAATTGACAAGGGCAACCAAATCTTTCAAGTTTTTATGACTAGCAAATAAGTTAGTGTCATCAGCAAACAATAAAAATTTAAATAGCGTTGATGTATTAGGTAAATCATTAATAAAAATTAAGAAGAGAAGAGGTCCTAATATAGATCCTTGGGGTACTCCATATTTGATGTCTTTGATGTCAGAATTTTGGGAGTTTACCTAGTAAATTGTTTACAGTTAGTTAGGTAGTTAGAAAACCAAGTTAGAGATAGACCTTTAATTCCATAGTATTCAAGTTTTTAGTAGTAATATTTTATGATCTATTACATCAAATGCTTTTTTTAAGTCTAGAAAAATACCTATTGAGTGGTTGTGAGATTCAAAGTTTGATGTTACACCATCTATTAAGTCTAAAATGGGCATATATGTAGAGTTATTTGGTCTAAAACCAAATTGGAAGTCAGATAACATATTATATTTATTCAAATATTTGATTAATCTGATAAACATAGCCTTTTCAAAGATTTTTGAGAAAATAGGTAAGTTGGAGATTGGCCTATAATTAGATTCACTAGACTTTGTACCTGATTTATATATTGGAGTGATTTTTCGCTATTTTAATTTCATCAGGGACAATACCTGTTAGGAAAGAAGAATTTACAATATCAGAAAGAATTTCAGCTATGAATTCTGCACATTCAATTACAACATTTTTGGTTAATGTTATCATATCCTGAAGAGTTTTTATGTTTAAAATTTTTAATGATATCTTTAATTTCATGTGGAGTAGTAGGAAAAATTTGAAAAGTATAATTTTTAGGATTATTTGTAAGATATTCATTAGGTGATTTCATTTCCAGAGTTGGTTGAATTTTTGATGCAATGTCTGATCCAACATTTACAAAGTAATCATTAAATCTATTAGATATATATGTACTGGGACTTGTGTTAGTGTCACAATTCTCCAGTGGTTTAAGTAAAATTTCACTTTTTACACTATTTTTATTATTTAAAATATTGTTTATGGATTTCCAAATATTGGAGTTTGTATTCTTAGAGTTTAAGAGTTTATTGGAGTAATAACTTTTTTAGCTTTTTCATTATTGTTTTAAATTTGTTATTGAATTTATTAAAAGCATTCTTATTTTCACAAGTTGGATTTTTAGATAATGTTTATACAAACTAGTTTTAGTTTTTACTGACTTAAGTAAAGCTGAGGTCATCCAGGGCTTTTAAATTTGTTAGCAGATGTAATAGATATAATAGGGAAAGATTCATTATAGTGAAGTGTAAAGATTTCTAAAAATAAAGTGTAAGCATGGTCAGGTTTATTTTCTATACAGGCTTGCTTAACTTTGCTCCAATCAGCCATTTTAATTTTTTCTAGAAAGTAACTTTTATTGGTAGAGTCAATTTTTCGATAATTTGGAGTTGATATAGGTAATTTCCTATCAGGTTTTAAGTCAAAAGATAAAATTATTGGAAAATGATCGGATATAGGGTATTGAAAAATAGATGATTTCACCTTGTCTAAATAGAAATTTATAAAGAAATTATCTATAAGAGTTTCACTAAAAGGCGTTATTCTAGTGGGCTTATTTATCATGGGTATAAATTTATTTGCTATCATCATATTATTAAATTCAGCAGTCGGTTCATGATTTCCAACTTTGAGTAAATTAATGTTGAAATCTCCCATTAGAATGACATTTTTATTAAGAGCTTTATTGTTTATTAGTGATTCAAGTTCAGCATTAAATTTTTCCAATACAGTTCCAGGTGGTTTATATATGCATATCATTGAGATATTTTTAATTTTATCTAGTTGTACTTTTATTGCCAAGTATTCAAAAGATCCAAATTCAGGAGTTTCCAAGTCTAGCAATTCATAATTAATTGAATTTTGAATCAAAAAACCAACTCCCCCTCCTTTATTTGAGTTACTTCTCGATTTGTGTTCAAAATTATATCCAGGCAATGTTACAAGATTTGTAAGTTCATCTTGTAGCCAGGTTTCAGTTAAGGCAATTATACTACTATTTAATGTTTCAGTTAAAAATTTAATTTCACTAATTTTATTAAACATACTTCTGCAGTTTACATGAACAGTATTAAAAGGAAAGGTAAAGTTCAGCGAGTCAAAATAATTTTTTATATTATCAATATCATAGTAGTTACTTATAGGTATATCTAAGCTATTAAAGAAATTTATATCTGGGTCAAATTCTTGTTCATGCTCAGATATTTTAGTTTCACAATAATTGGTTAGGTTAAATATTTTATCATCAGTATCATTAGCACTCATATTAGAGATAATCAAAAGAAGAAATATACTTAATTAAGGACTAAAGCAAAACAAAAATAATACAGAAAAAGCAAATAGGTCAGTGAGAAAAAATATATATATAAATCTTAACTATACTTAATTAAAATGCAATTAAATGGAAAGTACAATAAGGTACAGAATAAGTTACAAAATAAGTAACCAGATATGGGAAGCTGTAAGGTAAATTAAATAGTTTATGTATTATACAGGTAAATTAAATAGTTTATGTATTATACAGGTCGTCATAATATAAGTTGTATTATGGACCCTAGAATAGACATTCTTTTTTATCTTGGCTGTTAGACAGTGAAAGATAAAGTCAAAATCATAGTCTCATAGCATATGCAAATAAACTCTTATACAATTAGCTATTCAATGAACAATCCTGTTTTTGAATAACAAGGTATCGAGTTAACATCAAAATTCCACAGCCTAATTAGATGATAAATCAAGGAAAAGAACAAGGCCTACACCTATAATGATAACGAATAATGAAACAATAGTTACTCGTATGCAGTGAGGTCATTAATGGTAACAATTTTTATTGGTTTGTCCAAGGCACCTTTTCGTATGTAGACCTCTCCTTTATATATCCAAGTTGAGAGAATTCTTTTGGTTCTTTGAAGCATGCGAGCCTTGAAAGAAATTTCTGCATTCTTTTTGGTTAATCTTTCATTGTAAAAGATCTTTGGGTAGGTATTGTCCTGTTTACTCAGTAGTTTAGCCTTTTTCATGACTTCATATTATTATTATTATTATTATTAGTAGTAGTAGTAGTAGTAGTAGTAGTAGTAGTAGTAGTAGTAGTAGTATAGTAGTAGTAGTAGTAGTATAGTAGAAGTAGTAGTACTACTACTACATCTTTTGTAGCACAACCGTGTTACAAATCGTGCCACACGTGCTCAAAAATCAATAATAATTCATAATTGTTAAATTTTTCAGACTCGAGCTGTTGGGCTGTACTAAACATGGTGAAAAACCCACAATATTTATACATGGATAGGGGCGCTGTTCTAAATGCGGCGAAAAATCCACAATATATATATATTATATTTAAAAATTGTGCTACATCAATTTTGGGAATTGACCGGAAACATTTAACCGCGCTGTGTCCATGGACTTATATTTGACTTCTACGGACTATTTTCGACCGGCGGGGCGCCATCCCAACATTTACCTCGGGTCGGAAAAATAGCCTAGTTCCTTCGTTATTTTTGACGGACAAACAGCTAGTAATTAATAGATTTTTATAGCGCTACAGGTTAACTGGTTGGTAATCATTCAACATAAATTATAATAATAAATTTTGAACGTAATGAGCAATTTCAGAAAATCATTTATATTACTTTATATCTAATGCAAATTGTCAATTCGTGATTCACAGACAACAAATATTCGTTTGTTCTGTTGACAAAATCCATTAAATTGTTCCAATGCTTTGATTTCCGAAGGAAAATTAAGGCACGCTTGACCTCGTCATTCTGAACACTTAAATATCGATAAACGTCAATCGCTTCATAGCAACAGTACTCGTCAAAGCGACACTTTTTTCTTCGCATCTGCTAAGGCGACACTTGACTTTTAGAGTCGAAATTAGAAATGGAGTTGTCATGGATGTCCGCTTGAAGTGCTCTGATTATCACAAATGACAAACCATCTATTTTTTCAAACCAAGTACAATTCGTGAAGAGATTTAGCTCATTGTTAATATATATATATATATATATATATATATATATATATATATATATATATATATATATATATATATATATTAGGGTGAGTGAAACTATGAATGTTCGAATTATGAAATCTAATACCTATCAATAGTTGTAAGTTACCATGAGTACTCCACATAAAGATTTGCAGTCATAAATATTGACATCTTCTGCCCCCAACAGGGACCAGAAGTTTTTATGTAAGGAAAAAACGCCAAAAATCCATATATCAACAACGTTCCACGTGATCTAATTTTCAATTCACCACTACTTCATTTTCTTACGCATGTGCTGGCTTTATGTAGATTGCTGTAATTTGAACGTTTATTTCTAAATAATGTTACAAAATCCATCGAAATATCCGATTTTTGGCAACCCTCTGCGGATGAATTTGAATATGTTGCGAACAGTGGAGAACATGCTAATGGATTATCAGTGGGTAAGATCCGATCTGAAGACTAACAGTACTCCTAACAAAGAGCCAACTGTTTCTGAAATTTCCGATGTCTTGGTCATGAAAATTAAGAAAATATGGAGCAGAGCCTCTTTTCCTACAGTGACTGTGACTCGAATTGTGCAGCTAATTCAGGGGCACTGTGAAAAATACAACAAACTGCTATGGTATCCTGCGTCAAGGAGAAATGAAAAGTACGAACCGAAAATCAATGATTTCAGAGAACATGTCAGAAAAGTTCTTTGACATTGCAGCCTGGAAGTGTGCTGATTATTAATCGTTATGCAGATGTAAAAAGTCGAGCAGGATTCCTGTTTTAGAGCAGAAGTTTCTTCAGGACCAAAAAAGTGCACGCAAGATGATGATAGGTGGAGTTGATCGTGCAACTACCTTGATGTTGGAGGAACGAAGGAGGGGAAAGTCGCAGGAGGAAGATAGACTTACCAAATACCGGCTAGAATCAAGTTCAACACAATCTACCAGACAGACGGAATCCCCTGTGTGCTGTGGCTTCGGTTCTGACACAGAAGGTAGCTTCAGCTGCTCTACAAACGATGAACCTGAAGCCGACATTCTGTCTACCGGTATTGTTGCTGAAACAAGTACTACTGGCGAAGTAAAATGCAGCAGAGGCATCAGTTGCAGAATACTGCCAGGGCTTCTGAACGACATGCCATTTCAGACAGAACAGTTGCAGAAATTGTATCAGCAGTCTTACAAGACTATGGTATTGTAACTGCTGAAGACTGTAGTGAAGTAATTCACAGAAGTAAAATTAGAAGAGAGCGTCTGAAGTATCGTTCCGAAGCATTAACTTACAGAACAACAATACTAGGTTTATATTTTGATGGAAGAAAGGATAAAACTCTAGCTAAAGAAACGGTTGACCGAACCACTCACCGTAGGATAATTGTTGAGGAACACGTCTTCAAGCATACAGACAGCTATTGTTACCTTTCTGCAGAGAAATGACATTGATGCCCAGCATTTGCTGGCAGTTGGATGTGATGGCACGGCAGTTAATGTTGGTAAGAACGGTGGTGTTATAACATTTCTTGAATTACATGTTAAACGAACTTTGCAGTAGTTTGTTTGTCTTCTGCATGCGAATGAACTACCACTTTGACATTTGTTTGAGCACATAGATGGCAGAACAACAGGACCTAGAAGTTTCACTGGACCTATTGGATCACGGTTGCAAAAATGTGAAACAATGCCGATTGTTTCCTATGAGCCGATGCCATGTGACTTTCCTCCTGTAACTGTTGATGACTTGAGTTCTGATCAGCAATATTTACTTGACATTTGTCAAGCAGTAATCACTGGACAATGCTCTGTTTCACTACACAGTTCATAATGAAGATACTGGATTTGTTGATTTTCCCCGATTTCCTTGTCACACACAAGCAGTGGAAAGGTGTGTGAAGGCAGTAACTGAAGCATCAACAGCTGTCATTTGTCAGGAAGCAAGAACCAGGATCATTGCACGAACCATCATGCCAGCATTTGATACAAAAAGCGAATATCGCACAACCACATAACTTTGCCTCTTTAATTAGACCTTTTGAAAAGTGCAGGTTGTTGGACACTTCTCAGGACGATTATATTTTATGTAAATAAAAATTATTGTCAGTCTTTAGTCAAAATTAGGAATAAATATCTTTCGATACTACTTTATACACTAATATACACTGTATACACTATACAATGTACACTGTACATTGTACGCATGCGAGAAGACCCATTTATTGCAATGGTTGACCAATCGCTGAACATGAAACCATTTGTTGGGGGCAGAAGATGTCAATAGATTTAAGTCAAATTTCACATGGTAAATGAGTAATACCAATGGCAAGTTTTAGTGGGTATTACATAAACATACTCGATTACAAAAATTTTAGCCATTACGTTCACTCCACCTAATAATATATATATATATATATATATATATATATATATAGGGTGTGCCAATAAATCCCGTTCGATTTTGAACCAATGTAACTTTCTTAATATTTAAGGTACGACGGAAATAAAAATACGAAAGTTGAGAAGATTTACTCGAGAATTCGAAAAATCTAACGTAATTAATATTGCTCTAACACTTGACGAAGATAAATGGTAACAAACAGGCAGACCCGAAATTGTCATAACTAAAGCATTAACGTATACGATGAGTCACGTAATCGCTTAAGACAAAGTTTGCTGCAGCTGTACAGACTACGGAAGGTAGTCTTAGTCCAAACGATGTTCAATGTGTCCCCTTTAGCCCTAATAACCAGTCAAATTCTGCCCAACCACAACAAAAGATTCGCGACGTGGATCATATGAAAGAAGTGCTAACATTTTGTTGGGATCAGATCAGACAGGATATGATAGACAAAGCGATTGGGTAGAATTTTACTGGTTATTCGGGCTAAAGAGGAACACATTGAACATCGTTTGGAACTTTGGACTAAGACTTCCGAGGCTTCCGTAGTCTGTAGCAAACTTTGTTTTAAGCGATTACGTGACGCATCGTATGTTAATGTTTTAATTACGCCAATTTCAGATCTACCTGTTTGTTACCGCTTTTCTTCGTCATGTGTTAGAGCAATGTTAATGACATTAGATTTTTCGAAATCTCTGGTAAATCTTCTCAACTATTGTTTTTTTTTATTTCCTTCGTACCTTAAATATTAAGAAAGTTACATCGCTTAAAAATCGAACGGGATTTATTGGCACACCCTATATATTTTTTCAGGCAGAAACTGAAAATATCAAATGTTACTAAAGAGTAAAGGTCCAAATGTCTTAAAAATAGGTCCATGACATATTTGTCATTCGCTCAGTTTCAAATGGTAGTCACTTTAACTCACAAAATATCTGGACTGTGAACCAAACGTCTAGAACCCAAACAGCCTACTGTACGTTATTATTTTGTCATATTAAGGCATCCTAGATTATACATTTCCAATCACGTAATCTGTGAAGTGTTCATCAGTGCCTCACTGTGGTATTACCTCTGATTTACTGATTTTCCAGTCACATCCAGGTAATGGAAGACCATCTTTTCCAAGTGGGCAAGGGGCATCTAACCCAGGAACTCCCTGATGATAGACAAACAGAATACCGTCACACTGCATAAAGGTTCTTATTAGTACGTCCCAGTGCTTTTTTTATAAGAAAAAAGGTTTGGGAACTCATTTCACATGTTTTGTCGTAAGAAATTATAATTGAATTTGCTCACCGAACAATATAATTTACCGGATATTTAAAGCGATAGACGTCTTTAACAAGAAACTGAGAGAGGCTCAAGAGTTGACATATCACTAAAACTGCCCAGGGTTAAAGTTATGCAGAATACTGGTATTGGGCTTTAGGTCAACTTTCAGAATCTGAAAAAAGGTGGGGGAGTTGGGAACGCCGTTCCTGTGCGTTCTCACTGAAAAAGCACTGGTTCGTTCACCTAGGAAAATGCAAACACAATTTGGAATTAAAGCAGGTGAGCAGAACAGATGGAGTCATCTCTTCTAAATGACGACTGAATGACTTACGGAATAACGGAATAGCTCCTACAAACATTTAAAGTGACTTATTGACTTAATAAATGATCGCTAACTCACTCAGTCAGTAAGTTCAGTCAGCCATTAAGGCAATAAGGCAGCAAATCGGTGGGTCTATTAATTAACTAATCAATCAATCAATCATAGTAAGAAGTATCTGAGACGAAAAACGCTGAACCTGTCCAATCCTGCCTTCCGGTCGTCTTGGTCCCTAAAAAGATAACTTCCTAGCTCAGAGGATCACAAACTTTTTGGATTGCGGACCCCTACTTTGTTCCCAGCTTAGCTCGCGGACCACATTATTTAACAAGTAAAATTGACAGTTAAAATTTAATTAAAATAACGGGCAGACTATTCCCACAACACCAACGCGTTCCCTAAGACGACATGCTACGCATAATATAGCATAATATAGGCTACAATTAAACACCGAATAAACGTTGTTACATCACTGATAGATTGAACACGCTTATTTTGTCCAGAATCAGCTACTTCGTCAAATTCTCTTAAATATAATTACTATTAATGAGATGGATGTGCTTGCTTTTTGCACACACTGTCAATTCTTTATTGTATATCGACAAGCACGCACGCACGAATGCAAGTCAATTTCAGCGAAAAGTCTCGCTCTATACTTCGTTTTCATTTTTTTACTTATATTTAATATGACTAAAAGACTAAAACATACGAAGATTTTATTTGTGTTTTTAACGTGTTCTTTACTGTTTTTTTATTTTCTCAATTCTTCTGTTGGCCATTATGGCCTAAACTATATAGGGGACCTAACTCTACAATCCTTTAATTTCTTCTTTATTTCTTCAAGAACAGGCGACTGGTAACTGACTAAGCATTAGTTTCTTTAAGTTTTCTGCCCGGAAGCAGGTCCTGGTTCCCATTGGCGCATAAGAATAAGCAGCTACTGCTGTGCTGCTTTCCGGGGCGCTGTAGAAGTTTACGAGATTTTACTTACTTACTTACTTACATCTTTCTCTGTCAGCAGCTTGGGTCTTTAATCCTTTGTATCCGTCCTTTGTCATCATCCAATCCAGTGTAGTAGTGATGTACGTGGTCTTCCTCTGTTTATTTTACCCCCATGTGCCATTCCAGTATTGTTTTGAACAACGATTCTCCTCTTAAAATGTGGCCCATCCAGTTCCTTTGCCTTTGTTTTATTGTTTGAATTATTGTCTTTTTCTCTTCCACGATATCTAGGACTTCTTTATTGGATATATGTTGTGTCCAACTTATTCTTTCCATTCGCCTCCATATCCACATCTCGAACGCCTCCAGTCTTCTGATGTCGTCTTTTCTCATCGTCCATGTCTCTGAGCCATATAACACCACACTCCATATCAGTGTTTTAATCATTCTCTTCCTTAGCCCTTTATCGAGATTACTCCTCATTATTTCCTTCATTTGGTAGAATGCTTCATTTCCCATTGCAATTCTCCTTCTTATTTCGCTTTGACATCTGGCATCTTCCGTGATAAGGCTGCCAAGGTAGCAGAATTGTTTCACTTGTTCTACCTTCTGTCCATAGATTGTGATGTTTGCCTCCTTTCCTTGCTCTTTACTGATGACCATCACTTTCGTCTTTTTGGTGTTAATCCTCATACCATATTCTTCGGATACTGAGGCCAGTCTATCCATGATGTTTTGTAAAGCTTTTTCTTTGTTTGCTAACATAGCCTGGTCGTCTGCAAATAGCAGTGCTGGTACCAATACTCCTACTTTGATTCCTTCTTCCAACTCCTCTAGTGCTTCTTTGATCAGTTCTTCAATGTATATATTGAATAGCAGTGGTGACAGCATTAGTACGGAGCGAAATATTTCTTTAATGAAACAAAATCTGTTAGAAATATCGTTCTCAATAAGGACCTTCAATCAAATAAACTGATGTCTGCTGGACCCTCTCGCACGCTCTCGCGAGGCCTCCTTGGTTGCCCCCTTTCACCGCTAATATTCGGCTGGCGGTGTAGGCCTATATTTAGATATTATTATGTGGCTTTAGTATATTATATCTTATGATTTATATTAACTATTATTATTGTTATTGGTGGCTCGACCGACGCACAGAATTTGAGAACATAGACTTTCAATGCTAAAACTATGGAGTGCTACTAAATATTTTGGGAGGCTCTCGCGGACCCCGCCATATCCTCCGCGGACCCTCTTCGGTCCGCGGACCACAGTTTGGGAACCGCTGTCTTAGATGACAGATTAAAATTGGAGAGAGACCGTCCAACTCCCTCTGAAGGCCCTGGATGGGGGAAAATCTGATCATCCATCTTAGTCGCCCCACCCAACCAAGAGCGTCGTAGTATACACACACACACACACACACACACACACACACACACACACACATAACAATCAAAGTATAAATTAAGTGCTTCATGACACTTAATGCAAGTATTTAATGCGAGACCAGTGTGTGTACAATTTATCAGTTGCTCTTTCAAGAATTGTAATTTTTCGCGGCACCTTTGAAAGTTCTAGTTGCCTCTAGGCTTAGGATGCCGCGGCACACTGGTTGCTCGACTCTGGCATAGAACAATCCAACAGCTGATCTGATATTTCACTCACATATGACATGCTTAGGGCATGTCACATGTGAGTGAAAATAAAAAAATTTTTGCAATGACTTGCACGTTAAGAACCAACTGCATTTGGATATAGAGAATTCGTTTCTTGGGATTCTGTTTTAAAATATTGAGGTTGACCTACCGGGAAATGGTAATTAAAAATGCAATAATATTAACTTTAAGTACATTTATTTCAGGTAATAACAACTTTATTTAAGCTGTGGGGCTGTCCATTAATTTCGTCAACAATTTAGGGGGAGGGGTTTGAAAAAGTTTGACAGTTTTTGACAGGGAAAAGGGGGTTAAGAGAAGTTGACGTCAACAATTTCACTTTTTACAAATAATAAAAAAATAGGAAATTTCATGGAATACTACTTATTACAATGGAAAAAAGCATGGCAAATAAGGTCATCACCACCACATTTTGACATTCGATGAGCAAAACAGAGAAAAATGGTCATCACTGCAAAAAATAATGACCTTGTTATTGGGTACTGTCATTGATCTTGGGGGGGGGTCAAAAGTTTTTTGATGTAGTTATAGGGGTAAGTGAAAGTTGACAGTTGTTGACAAGGGAGGGGTCAAAAATTGCCCAAAAATTGTTGACATAATTAATGGACAGCCCCTGTAATAATAATAATAATAAGTTAATAGTTATTCTTTAAGCTGGAACACTTTGAGAAAGTCTTTCTTTGATTTCAATGAAGGCATCGCTTCTCTATTACCCGCAACTGCGTTCGTATAAAGCCATCTCTCTTGGCCCAGTCACAAACTCATTCAGCTGCCCCAGTAACCAATTTAACTGCTCTTTCACAACTTTGAGTGTGCAGAGAATATGGAGGAAGTTCCAGAGGGGCAACTTTCAGTGCATCAAGTTTGACCGAAGATATATTTGTTGTGAAAATTGGTTCAGTGATGGTCTCTGCTTCCCAATCAATGAGTTCTTTGAGGTCGCAAGCAGTCAGGTTTACAGTTTGTGGAACTTTGGAAGAACGCACTGCAGTGGAACCTAATTCATTTCCATCTCTAATTTTCATTATTTTGTCAACTGCAAAGACTCTCTGGTTTGCATCATCAGAACAGAGAAGAGCGGTGAGTACATTCTCAGGATGCGCCCACCATGATTCGCTTTTGAGGTAAGGCTTTGAGACATCTTTAACTCTTGCATCTTGCTTCTGCCAAAGTCTGAATAGCTTTATTAAATGCCAAGGCCCATACTTGATTTAATGTTTCACCTTTATCTCATAGAACATGGGTAGGTAAACTTGTGTTATCCAGGTTGCCAGCAACTTCAAGACCTCCGCATCCTCAGATACAAGATCATGCTTGCTCATATAGAAGGCATTTCATTTTCAGCTTGGACGCCTCTTCAGCATCCAGGCTGGACTCTTGCATTGATGAAACACTACCTTCTTTTTCCCGTTGGGCTTTGATCCAAAGTAGCTCCTTTTTTGGAATCCTTAACTTTAAATCACATTTGCAAAGGCAGTGTGCCTGCGCATCAAAGTTCCTGGCAAGAGGCATCATCATCACCACAAAGGACAATTCTACACGTGCAGGAAGCTATATCAAAAAGTTTGTCAAGTTTTGGCTCTCACTGTTCCTTGGTAGCTTTCCGAGCTTTATCTCGAGCTATCTCAGAGAATGAGGACCAAGCTCGACTGAGCTTTTGTCCTATAGCTTTTGAACTAATAACTACAGGCTCCTTTAACTTGCTGTTGGAAATTGACCATCGTTCTGCAATGCAATTTCAAGAGCAACCGCAGGAAATATTTGTTGCATTGAAACATTGCGTGGGTCTTTGTCAAGTAGTAGCAGTTGGTCTTGCTGCAGATTGACACATTGTTGCAAGCAATCACGTAAGGTTGGGAACTCAGTTGGCAGAAACTTTTTCGCACCTCCAATATAGTCACTCAGCTTTGTACGTAAAGAAAGTCTGTTTTTTAGCAACAGATGCCTTTGCGCCACAAATAAATTATAAATACAATCCGAGAAGTTTACTGACACTATTGCTTATCAAAAATATAAAACACGTAAAGAAATAAATAAAGATAATAGATAATTTTATGCCATTAATCAAGTAATTGGACATTTGCAACTATAATAATTATTTATTTAGGGACAAAATTGCATGAAATATTATGAATATATTTGCAATTTATTAAATGGATATAAACAATTTCAAAAGCAGTTATATCGTGTATGTACAACGAAAATACTTGACTTCTAGGGGAAAAATTAATTTAAGTAAAATCAATTTTCCCGGTAGCAAAAATTGCTTTCACAACAATTTTTTTATATCAAGTCACAATTGGTCAATACATAAGAAAAGTGACACACTGAATTGAAAATGAAGCATACATGTGGAATCCAGCTATATTCGAATGAGTCAAAGTTCTGCTATTAGTAAATATTGTTAGTTAGCTTCATAATACTTAATTTAAAATTCATTGCTACGAAGCTCACAAGTTATTAAATTCAGCTAAAATCTCATAAATAATTTGTCTTTAGGGGATTTAGACATGGAACGTTGGTCCATGCATTTAGCCAACGATAACGGCATGGACAGTCGTTCAAATTGTGTACATTTAGTAGGTAAAGCAGACGTCTAGTTTGAGTAATTTCTTATAGTTCACTTTCATAACAGTCACAGATGAATGTATATTGTATAAATCATATCATAACAACGTTTTTCACTTACCCGGTCACCTTTGTCGCCTTTCAATCCTGGTGGACCCTGCAATGTTAAAGACAAAAAAGTAGAAATAAAAGCTGCGCTACGACTGCAAGATTCTGACCGAAATTAGCGCTCTGAATCAGTCATCCGCATCTGAATGCCAATTGAGCGTGATTCCGAAGGATTCGTGAAATGATCGAAGGCACAAAAATTGGATTAGGGAAATCACTCACTGCTGAGCATATAAAGTTCTTCCCATTGTTCTAAAGTTGGCCATGTTTGAAATTTGACATAATAAAACGCTCAAATTACGTCATCTGACAATCGAATTTCTATTAATTTGTGGAGCTAGGACAGTTCCCAGCAATTATAATATATCAATAAATTAAAGTAACTTCGATTATGTCAGATTACGTCATCTGAGCAAAATCTGTTGGCTTGCCATATGTATTACCTGTTGAAACGGCAGAATCTTCCAATTTCCTCCTACCTGTCCACTAAAGCAGGGGCTTCTATCCCTATTTAAGGCGGGCGCAGCTGCGCCCGGGAAAAAATGGAGAGGGGGAATATTTTGCTACTAATCTGAACTGAACCGAGACTGATAGGGCCTATTGATTCAAAATAACACTGACCGTGACCTAATCAATTATAGCTATGCGGCTATGCTTAACACAAAGGATGAAAAGCTGAATATAATACTAAGTCTACAAGGGAGCAAATTAACAGGGGAATTTGTAATTTGGGAAGGGAAATTTGTAATTTTTGGGAAGGGGATTGAGCCCGACTGCAAGGGGGACAGAAGCCGCTGCACTAAAGTCGATGCTAGACAACAGCTGTCATGGTTCTATTTAATTTAATCGCGATACAGATCTAGTTGAGATCCGAAAATGACGTCATGCGATGCGATCAACCACACACGCTAAGTTAAGCGGTGTTCATTACTTACTCGATTAATTTGCGTTTTCACGGTGTTTTGGTAGTGTGCTTCGTATCTTTGTGTCGGCATTTGCTCCAGGATTATGGCGATCGATGTTGTTCTCGAGGTGGATGTCCCACTTGGATTGTTTTGAGGAAAGTATGTTTACTTTGCACTCGGACTCTGATATTTGAATTTCTTAAAACGCGTCTTCGCCTACGAGGCCTATCAACCGCCGATCGTCGTCATGGAGACGATTATTACAATCAGCTGCGCCGTTGAGTTTTGACGTTATCTTATCATCCGTTAGTTGAAATTAGTTGGATTGAATGACGCTTCCGTTCTGCTAATCGACTATGTCTTCACAAACCGTTATTTCTCAATCTCCTAATGTCCTCCATTATTATTATTATTATTATTATTATTATTACATGGTTGTTAACGCACATTAAGTCATTCACAAGTGAAGAATCATAAGTGCGGGGTGAGTCACATAACCTAAACAGTGTAGGCCAAACTGCAGAGTGCAGTTTTCAGTCGGCGTTTAAAAACAATCAATGAAACAGTTAAGTCCGAAGTGACAGAGTTAGGTAGATTGTTCCAAACAGACGGAGCAGCGATTGCGAAGGAACGGTCGGTGAGAGAAAGGCGAGTGCGCTGCTTTATCAATTTATTAGCACCACGTGATCTGAGTAGGCGAGACTGTCCCTGCAATTGAATGACGTCTGCCAAGTAGCTGGGCTGTTTTGTTGTTATTGTCTTAAAAGTGATAAGCGCAATCTTGTACTGAATGCGATATCGTATTGGTAGCCAATGGAGTCGAGCGAGGATCGGTGTTATATGTTCTATTCGGCGCAATTTACAAACAGTCCTGGCCAGTGAGTTCTGTACCCGTTGCAACTTCTGCAAGTTTTTTCCCGAGGTGCTGTGAAGTACAGAGTTGCAGTAGTCCAGTCTACTGCTGACCACGGAACAGGCTATTGAGGCGGCTGTATCAAAATCGATGCTGTTGCGGATGTGCCTTAGAGCCCGAATGTGAAAGTATGTTGACTTGCAAATTGCGTCAACATGGGCATCAAAAGACAAGGTGTCGTCGATGATTACACCCAGACTGCGGATGTTGCTTTTCGTTTGGATACAATGAGTGCCTATCACAACGGATGAAATCCCGCCGTCTGTGCGCTGCCGCGAGCGAGTTCCGACGACAATGGCTTCCGTCTTGTCTGGATTCAGCGACAATCCATTGACATCAAGCCAGAGGTGAACAGCATGGAAACAATTTTCCAGTGTTGACATTGCTTTGTTGTTAGTGAGCGCAATGAATAATTGCGTGTCATCAGCATACTGTGCTATATTCACTCCGGATGAAGCAGCAATTTGTGTCACTGGCGCAACATACAGAGTGAATAACAGCGGTCCGAGTACTGAACCTTGTGGGACTCCAAATTCACAGCTCTCTGTCGATGACTGTTTGCTACCAACACGTACAGTCTGAGTGCGGCGAGTGAGGTACGAAGCTATCCAGTTGAGAGGCCGTCCGGAGATGCCAAACGTGTAGTGAAGCCTGCGCAGCAAAGTATTAGTATCAACTGTGTCGAAGGCAGCTGACAGGTCCAGTTGTAGTAGGGCAGTTCGGTAGCCAGCGTCGGCTGCGCCGTACAGGTCATTCAGCAATTTCAGCAATGCCTTTTCCGTTGAGTGATGGCGCCGGTAGGCTGACTGGAACTTACTGAAGCTTGGCGATTGTTGGGTGTGGCGAATGAGTCGGGTAAGAAAGAGCCTTTCGACTATTTTCGAAATGGTGTTCAGGTTTGAGATTGGCCTGTAGTTGCAGAACTCTGCTCGATCCAGACCCGGTTTCTTGATGAGTGGCGTTACAATAGATCTTTTGTAACCCTCAGGAAATATTCCTTCGCTAAATGACAGTGAAGCGAGGTGAGCAATAAGGTAGGCAAACAACGCCGGACACGACTTAATGACGGTAGTCGGGATAATATCGACTGGAGACGATTTGGCTGGCATTGCGTTGATGAGACGTAGGACTTCGGTAGGTGTCGGTGGCAGCAAATCATCAAGCCTCGGACCGGAGTGTCGCACGTCCGACTGCAATGGGTCGACAGTCGTGCCATTGAGGCGCTGCGTAATGCCTTGTTTTATTTGTCTGATCTTGTCGATGAAAAACTGCGAGAAGCCATTTGCGAGCCGAGTGCAGTCACCTGGTGACAGAACTTCTCGGTCTTCTGTGGTGTGAAGTATATCACGTATGGCAGCCCAGCGGTGGCGGGAGTCATTTGCGGCTTGAATCCTGTCACTATAGAATTGACCTTTTGCTTTGACGATGTCTCTGTTAGCAGTACGGCATGCTTTCCTGTAAGCTATGTAGTCTTCAGTTGTTCCAGTAGACTTCCATCTTCTTTCAAGTCGACGTCTCATCCTCTTGCTCTCAATGGCGGAAGGGGACAGCCAGCGAGTTATTTTATGAGTAGACAGATATCTTCTGCGAGTGATGAGTGGGCAATGTATGTCTAGTATACCAGATACGACATTGTCCAGCTGCTCGGCGAAGGAGTTGGCGGTTTTTTCCGGTTTGGTGAACAAGGCCGACTGACTGAGGTCCCTTTCAAAATTCTTCCAGTTGACCAGCTTCAGCTGCCGAAAACTGTACATAGACAGCTGGCGAACAGGCTTTATCTTGGACATCAGTCCCCATGTTATGAGGTCGTGATCAGACACCTCGTGAGAAGGGTGCACTGCTACATCTGCGGCGAGCTGGCCTTGACAGTTTACGATCACGAGATCCAGGAGACTACTGCTGTGTCGAGATGTGTGTGTTGGCGTTGTGACGCTTTGTTGCAGTCCATGAGTCTCCAGTAGAGTCAGCAGCTCAGGTGTGATTGACGTCGGTTGGTCGCCACCACAGTTGAAATCACCGCAACACAGGAATCTGTCACGGTCTATAGTATCACTCAGGCTGTCAAACAGATCTGACAGTTCAGCGTCAAATACTGATAAATTGGTAGAGGATGGCGGACGATATACGACCATATTTAAAACTAATCTGACAACGCTTCGACGGTTTAATCCGAGTTCCTTTACTGTCAGAACAGAATCTCTCTCTCTCTCTCTCTCTCTCTCTCTCTCTCTCTCTCTCTCTCTCTCTCTCTCTCTCTTCTCTCTCCACAGAGCTACCTAATGACGTTCTACCGTTCTACTGTGACACAAATGTTCCCGAGCGTGATATCTAATCCAGCTGTTAACGGTTTGACTGCGGCTCTTGTATAGGCGTAGTTTTTGGCTCATCCATATCCTGACCCATATCGTTTAAAGTATGTGGCACAGACAGACGAAAATTTAGACAAGTTTTCTACCATTTTCCGCCATTATCCACTTAGTCTTAGGATTTTATGATAACCATTGTCGAGATGTTTAAAGACTAGAGCAATAGACAGATTTCGTTAGCGAATAGCTTTTTAAAATCAGGTATCGGCCGTTTCTCTACGACGCCTGGCAGACTCTGTCGGCGCTGTTCGAAGATACGATTGCGTCACCGTTAAAGACCTGGTTCCAGGAACACTAAGTATGCATTCGTGGTTCTTGCGCTGAGTTCAACGGGAATTACGCGGTCCAGTTCGGGTTTCATAGTAACGACAAAGCGACGATTGCCTCTATTCTAGTATTTAAATAGTGGCTTTAACTAGTGGCTTTGGGACCAGTGAGGTCAGGCATTCAATTGGAGGGCACGGGTCCCCCGGGCTCCACTGTGGAGCCACCACTGCATGCACTGATTGAAGTAAGCCTTGCCGCAGACCACCCACAACTAGGTGTCACCACATCCATAACGACTGCGGATTGCCTCCACTTGTAGCACTTCACTCTGCATAGGACGTGTGGCGGGAAATCGTTACGGCCAACAAGGTTGACGCGATGGTTGAATGGACAACTCGCTCATCTTCCAAGGCTGCCTCTCTGCCCTCTCATTAGGCCAGCAGCCACGTAACTAAAATTCTCCGATCGGTCACCTTCTACACTGCATCTAGTCTGGAGTGATCTTCCGTCAGAGATCCAAAAGATAAATAACTCCGGATTTTCTGTCAATATATCAGTCACTATTGTTCATCACTCCGCAAACTTTTCAAAAGCAAACAGCTGCAAATCTTTTTATTCCATCAAAATACTTTCTTGCGACTGCCTACCTGGATCTACAACCTTAACCATCACGGACTACGGATTACGGGCTACATGGATTTGATCCAGATTGAGCAATCGTAAACAAGCTGGTGCTTCTGGGCAGCGCCACACAAATTTCGCTTTACTTACTTACTTACTTATAGGCCTGAATGTTCAACCAGGAGACAGCTATGGATTACTGACACCTTGAGCTAGACGTAAACTAACAAGGCATTTACTGTCATTGGCTTTGATTGCC
The DNA here is from genome assembly GCA_018105865.1 of Metaphire vulgaris. Classification (NCBI taxonomy): domain Eukaryota; kingdom Metazoa; phylum Annelida; class Clitellata; order Crassiclitellata; family Megascolecidae; genus Metaphire; species Metaphire vulgaris. The sequence goes on from JACLAT010000062.1 coordinate 213,451, forward strand.
ACACCGAGTGAACAGCACGACAGTGTTCTTTCAAAGGGCATCATCTACGTTACAATGCCACAAAGCTGATGCATTTTGGCTAACTCATGAAAAGTCACGGTATGTATTTACCTTTCTTCCTCTTTTTCCAACATGACCTTTTCCGCCCTTCTCACCCGGTAACCCCAATTGACCCGGCAGACCAACATCACCCTAAAATCGAGAAACTTTGCAGTGAACATCTGGCTAAAGTTTAACTACTGCATCCACTCAGCTCTCTCTCTCTCTCTCTCTCTCTCTCTCTCTCTCTCTCTCACACACACACACACACACACACACACACGCACGCACACACCCAGACACCACACACACTCAGCTCGCACGCACACACACAAATCGTGAAATCACAAATCGACATTTGGCATTTGCTTACAATTCCACCACTCGTCTTCAACGGGAACACACTTAAATATTTCACCAACGAGACTTTACATCAGGTACAGATGGTCTGACCCTCTAAATGACTCTAGACGCAAGTCTATGCTTGCGACCGCCAACTTCACTTTAAGCCTCTTAAAAACCTATTTCATCTCGAAGTAATTGTAGTGGGAAGTGGAAACGATTCTGATGGTTCGTCTCCAAGAGGCGCTATTCAAATGATTTGTTACATTATTATTATTATTATTATTATTATTATTATTATTATTGTTGTTGTTGTTGTTGTTGTTGTTGTTGTTGTTGTTGTTGTTGTTGTTGTTATTGTTGTTATTCATAGTTGCTTTCTGTCAGCTCATAGCTAGACAAAACTTTTCCATTTATCTTTTTCCGTTGTTAATCTCATTCCATATATTATTGTCATTTGATATCGTTCAAGGTCTTCTTTTATGTTATCTTATCCACTTTTTCCTGGATCGTCCTCTGCCTCTTTTGCCTTCTTTGTATGTGTAGAGTGCTTTATATGGGAGTCTGTTGCTTTTCATTTTATTTACGGGTCCATACCATCTAAGTCTTTTTGTTCTGATTTTATCTATTATTGTGTCTTTCTTCTCCAGTCTTTTCCTGATGTCTTCATTTCCTATTCTTTGTAATCTACTTACTTCCAATATCTTTCTCAAACAACTCATTTCTGCTACCAACAGTCTGTTTTCATATGTGTAATGGTGGAAAGATTGTTGATGCCCGGTGGATCTTAACCTCCAGCCTCGATCTTTCTCAACATTATCTGGTGGTAGCGGTTAGATGTAATCGTTGGTCGAGTGGTCTGGCCTTCGCGTCTTTGGGGGGGGGGGCGATGGATTCTTTCTATTTCGCAATAACACCGTCCAGCTGGCTTTTCACAGTTTAATTTCAACGAAACAAATCACGCACAGTCATTTCCAAAACAGATGTTTCACAAATTTCTTTCTAAACCAGTTCTTGACTAAAACCTTCTGATTCAATTTCAATTCTTATCGTTTCTATGACTCCGCTCCGCCGCCTCGGTTTTCAGTTTTTCCAAGCGGGAGTGACGCATCACTCCGTTCGGTCGCTTATATCTGCTACTGCTATCTGTCAATCAGGTTCCGCACATTCTGATTGTTTCTCTGATTTGCAGATAGCATTGAATTCTAAATGTCCAGTTTCTATATTTTTTATGTTCTAACAAATAGCGATCTAATTACATCTAATAAAGTACGATAAAGTTATTAAGCATCAGTTCAATATAAAGTCTCATTATATGATTTTAAAAAGATATCTCTCCGAGAGAAGAAACCTGCTATAGAAATACATGCTCCAGTCGCTATTTAAAATGGCCTGTCTCAAAAATGTCATTACAATCTGCTCTTTTTAATATCCATTTTTCTGATCCATAAAGCATGTGTGGAGCAATGATAGTGTTGTATATTTTAATTCTTGTGCTGATCTTTATTTCTTTTGAATTAAAAATATGTCTAAGTCTTCCCTTTGTCTGTAGTCCCTTTGCTGCTCTGTTTTTAATATCTTGTTCGTGTTTTCCATCGTTTGTAATTTCGCCTCTCATGTATGTCAAATTCTTTACTTGTTCTATGTTATTTCCTTCTAATTATATGTGTATCGTTTTCTCTCTCTTTTTGTTGACTGCTAAGACTTTAGTTTTTATTGGATTAATCCGGAGTCCAAATCTTCTGCTTGTTTGATTTACTTGGTCTGTAAGCCTTTCTAATCCTCTAGAGCTATCCGCGAGTAAGCTTAATTCGTCTGCAAATTTAAGGTTTTATATATTTTCTCCACTACAATTCATTCCAATGTTTAGATTCTCAGTTGCTATTTTAAAGATTACTTCTCGGATTATTATGAAGAGAGATGGAGATAGCATGCATCCCTGTCGATTCCCGATGATATGTTTTAAAACATATTGATGACAAAGAAAGCAACAAGATCTCTCATCGGATACAATACAATATCATCAAAGATAATAACAGCAAGATTTCTAGCAAAGTTTGGTAAAATGACAATAATTCAAGTGTATGCTCTCACATCCGATAGCTCAGAAGAGATGCTAGACAACTTTTATAACCTATTACAACCTGCAACAAGTGCAATCCTAAAGCATGGTATCATAAGAGAAGACTGGAATTCTAAAGTTGGAATAGACTACAAAACATGGAAAGGAACCATCGGAAAATGGGGCACAGGGCAACAAAATGGGAGAGGAGAACGATTATTAAACTTCTGCACAGCAAATAAATTAATAATAATAATAATAATAATAATATTATTATTATTATTATTATTATTATTATTATTATTATTATTATTATTATTATCGTATGCTTCATGTGCTGAAAGAAGTCAGCCATTTGACTGCGACATCATTAGCTGAGTCATGGAATCATAAATTATTAGCATAATTTAGGATCCTATTGCTGAGTGTAATGTGGAGAATTTGTGCAGTTGTATGATTATTGCAATGAACAGTTGAATGATGCTTTACATTATCGGCTTTAGTATGGCTACGAGATTTTACGTTAATAACGCTACATATCTACTGAATATAATGTGTCACGTAGGCAAGGAATATCTTTACCATTACGGCTTTGAAATGTTCCGTTTTGATACTAAACCATACTTTTGTCCAACTCTGTTCGTAATTATTGAGTCACAAATATTTATAATGTAAGCGTATCGTAAAACTAGAATTTTAGGACGATTATTAGTTAAGTTTGAAGCAGTTTTGTACGACACTGATTCTTGCGTCCGCGTCCATAGGCTCCATGTTAAAATTTTAGGCCTATTCGACGACGCATATCTCCATAATTATAGGCGCTACAGAAGTCCGGTTTAGTTTCGCTTGAAGCTTATTTTTTAGTGCATCGATAGGTATAATTGATATAATTGATTAAAGTATAAATTAATAGTTAAGCACCTTTGAAGTTAGCATGGAAGGAATAGGAGAAGTAACGTAGGTTATTATTGGTTAGGGAAGCCTAAGCTTTCACTACGTGGATTCTGATTGGTTGAACCTCCCCTTCCTCCGGCTCTCCTATTTCAGGAAACTATATAAACGCGAGAGCGCGCCGTGTTAACTGGCCTAATACTTGGTCCCTACAGTGTTAGCTCATACTCCTAGAACTAGTAAGGTTTCTGGAGCCTTGAGCAGCTCTGCAGTCTTCACAGTCAGCTGCAATATAGTGGCTACACTGGCTTGTCGTAGAAGACTAGTAAGGTTACTACTATTTGACTGGTATTTTGGGATTGGGATAGTCGGAGTGACCAGTAAGGTGCGATCCGATGATTCTTAATCCTTGCAATAATACTTTTGCCGTGGGATTTATTCTGCGTTAGGTGGTTTCCCACATACGATATATAATGTAAGTCGGATATTGAAATGTATAACTATGTGACGATGGAATAAGATATGTTCTAGAAATGTGCATGTGAATAAGTGACGCAACTCTTGCTTTGCTGTGTAAAGTAGTTTGACATATGATGTTGTAGACTTCGTCAAACTTTGGATGCGAAGTGTCATCAAGTTAATAGTTTTATCGAACTGTGAATGTGAAGTGTCACAAGTTATAAGGTACTTTAAATATTGAATGAAGAGGATAGATAAGTATAGCCTTGTTCTAAATAGAAGTTTGTTTAGTTATTGATCTAGCATTAAGGATGTTGTTTGGTTATAACCGTTATATGAACCTCCTGAATGTTAAATATAAATGACGATTATATGACTTAGAAGTAAGTTGTTATTTGTTCTAGTGGTTGTTCAGTAATGATTAAAAGAATGGTAAAATTATATGAATTGTCTTCTCACAAGCAAGGCCATTCCAGAACCGGGTGGGGACCTAGTTGCGATAGCCTAAATTCTAACTAACTCCCCTGGGGTTTTAGAATTTCGCTACAGTAACGTCTGAAGACCGCCATCCTCAAGTCTTGTTATAGGTCAACCATATGATTAATTCTTTGCACTTCACCGCATATACACAGATCTGAGTCGTCCAGTCCCCACTTCGAACGACAGTGTTTGCAGTGACCCTGCGCTGTCCGTAAGCTGTTCAACAGGCTCCAAAGACGACGTGTCAGAGTGTTACAATGTAATACATTGCATTACTTGCATTCCATAATAGCACATTCCACGGGTGTCAACACTTAAGGGAGAAGTTTTGTGTGCTCATATGTTTGACTGAATAATTTGACTGAATAAGCGTAAATAACGGCTATTTTGCGGTCTTATTACTTTTAGTAATTCGCTGGATATCAGACAAGGACAGTTGATCATCTGGTTCTTCAGTTAAAACATGAACCTCACACCTCAGTTAGAAATGATGGTAATACTACTTGTCTTTTTACTAAATACGAAATTGCGCCAATACTTTTCTGCCTGGTATTCCTGGAGGACCTGGAGGCCCTTCGATGTAACTTGCTCGAGCACCAGTTTCATTTATTATAGGAAGGCTGAGAATGTTTCCAATTTCGCCCTTTTCGCCTTTTGCGCCCTAAACAAAATTACGTTAAATAACAACATAAGATTTAAAAATCAGCGTACTTTATCATTAGAATCTCTTAATTTTGTATTCGTGTCGAGATATTTAAAATAACTTTATGCTGTGCATGTCCTGTATAGCTGAAGATTTACTAAAGCAACTCACTCTTTTCCCAGCCAATCCCGGTTCTCCTGGCAGTCCAGGGAGTCCTTCTAAGCCTGGTGGCCCAGGAAATCCAATGTCTCCCATTGGTCCATTTGCACCAGGCATGCCTGGCTCTCCATTTTTTCCTTTGAGGCCATTATCACCCGGCAGACCGGGATCTCCGTGGTGACCCGGTTTTCCCGGTTCACCGGGTTCGCCGTTGCGTCCTGGGAGGCCTCTAGGCCCAGGTGGACCTGGTATAGTAACTATCGATACATTGTTCGTCGTGTCCAGTTTCTGAAAATTAAATTTCATCAAAACCCTACTACTGCGGTGACAAGAATTAAGTCTTATGAATAGAATGTGTAATCGTTATTACTAAGTAAGACTATGTAAATGTCAAAGTCAATGACTCCTGCATTTAAATTATGTTATAAAACAGATGGGAAGAAATCATGTCTTGCCTTAATATTCAATCTTCCTGGTTCACCTTTCTTTCCAGGTAATCCCTAAAATGAATCGAAGATTAGATCTGATTAATCAGTGCACGTCATCATCATCATTGACCGTGGGCTCATCGCCCGTTGGTGTATAATGCCATGTCCACAGTTTTCTGCCATTATTTCCTGTCCGTTGCTCTGTGGCTAAGATCCTGTAAACTGCTTTCTTCTGTGTCAATGTCATCACACGATTTCTTGTGTTGTCTCCCTCTCTCATTGACACCCTCCATTATTCCAAACATTAGAGATTTTATCTTTCTGTCATCTGTCATTCTGCATATGTGTTAAAAAATGGAGTTTTTCTTGTTTTGTTCTTTCCAGCATGATTTGTATGGGCTGAATTCTCCTGTATAGTTCTTTGTGATTTTTTCGACACATCCGATTCTTAGTATTTTCTATAACATTTTATTTAAAAAGGCTAGTATTTTTTTCAAAGTCTTTGGTGATGGTCTATGTTTCGCATCCATATCAAAAGCTGCAGAAGATTCAGGTTTCGAGTATTTTCTTTTTTTGTTTCAGTGCTTTTGCTTTGCTTTTCCAAATTTTGTCCATTGCCGTCAGTTGATCTAAAGGGTGTCTCCGAAAAAAACCAGCAGAAAAACTATGATTTCTTACAAATTCATAAATATATTTATAGCAAAATTTCCACATGTGTACAGCACATATTTCCCCACCTTTCTGCTTATTTTCATCTAATGTTCATGTATGGTGTCCATATTATGAGATATCAAAGTCAAACCTCGATTTATACTACTCAGTCGCAGCATGACAGGTCTAAATATTTAGCTTCGCATAAATTTGGTTTCATGTAAATGTTGGTAGTGGTAGTAGTAGTAGTAGTAGTAGTAGTAGTAGTAGTAGTAGTAGTAGTAGTAGTAGTAGTAGTGCGCCGATAGGCGCAAAGTTACTTTAAGTATGATTAAATATTAGATATGTAGGTCGACTAGACTTAGCTAAGAACTCCGTTGCCAGATGACGGGAGTGGAAGGCCGGAGAGGCAATCGGGCAGGAGAAGCCGAGGAAGGTGAGGGCAAGAGAGGATATTATAAAAGGAAGGAACGCGCGGAAAGAAGGGAGATCGGAGGAGCTTGCGGATCCGACTTACGAGGACGAGCTTGCGAGTTTGGAGTTGGCTTGGATTAGTTCGATTGGTCTGGAGCTAGAGGCTTTCGGCCTTCGGGGTTGCGGAAGCATTCTGAGGAGCATTGAGGGCCTTCGGAAGCAGACGGAAGGACAGGGAAGGAGACTAAGAGAAGTCGACGGAGCAGACGGCATAATAGACACTGGCGGCATCTGGTAAGGGAGTTATTATGATATAGTAGATTAGATTATGATTTAATAATATTTAACATCTCTTATAAGTGACTCCTTTGTAAAGCGCTCTTGACTTTAGCTCCAGTTATGCTACTGCGCTATATAAATTGTCGTAGATAATAATAATAATAATAATAATAATAGAGGAAAACATGTTGTACTGCTATAAAATGTTTGACTGTATGACTTATGTTGCTTATAATAGAAAATCATAAATATTGAAGTCATTATTACTTAGCCTCATCTCGACCACTGAGAGACCCACTAGCGGACAAGAACACCGGGAAGGTGGGAAGGGCGGAACCCGAACAGCGGAATATAATACAAAAGCTGGCGAACCACCCAGTGGCGGCTCCAGGATTTGGCAAGTTGGGGGTTGGGGTGGCAACTTCTAATCATGGGGGCCAACCATTTGTTGTTAGGTATGTAGTATTAAGTATAGGATCCCAACAGAGGGGCCACTGGAGGGCGGAACCACCCACCAGGGAACGGTGAATTTGTAGTAGTAGTAGTAGTAGTAGTAGTAGTAGTAGTAGTAGTAGTAGTAGTAGTAGTAGTAGTAGTAGTAGTAGTAGTAGTAGTAGTAGTAGTAGTAGTAGTAGTAGTAGTAGTAGTAGTAGTAGTAGTAGTAGTAGTAGTAGTAGTAGTAGTAGTAGTAGTAGTAGTAGTAGTAGTAGTAGTAGTAGTAGTAAGTTTAAATCGAGCACAAAGTTTTTGAAAGCTGTTTTTAAATTCACAAAATTCGATACAACAAGAAAAGTTTTCGATTGGTTGCTGATCCAAAAGTTCATTTACCCGTCTGAAAATATCTTTAACCGAATAAAGGGTCTATTTTTTCAGGATATTTTGCAAAAATTGTTCGGTATCCAAAGCCAAGCTCCCGAAATGTTTGGATATGCATCTTATCTTCATTCGATATTTTAACCATTTTTAAAGTTTAAATCAAACTTTTTCTTGCTATGTCGAATTTTGTGAATTTAATTTTTTTTTAAATTTGCGTTCGATTTAAACTTTACTACTACTACTACTACTACTACTACTACTACTACTACTACTACTACTACTACTACTACTCCTACCAACATTGACATGAAACCGAAATTATGTGAAGCTAGATATTTAGGCCTGTCATGCTGCGACTGGGTAGTCAAAACGAAGTTTGACTTTGATATCTCGCAATATGGCCAAATTATACATACAATACAAAAAGATGAAAATATACAGAAATGTGGGGAAATATGTGCTGTACACGTATTTAAATTTTTAGAAATCTATTCATGATTGTTTCAGAAATCGTAGTTTTTCTGCTGGTTTTTTTTCTGAGACACCCTGTAGAGCCCTTGCTGCTCTTCTTGTGTCTGCAGTCTGTCATGCGTCATGTTGCTTCCAAGTTAGGTGAAGTTTTCTACGTTCTCTACTTCTATTCTATTTACGTTAATTTACAGTGTACGTCAATTGCAATTGCACAAAAGCATAACTGACGATCCCTCTATTAGAGGGATCGTCAGTTATGCTTTTGTGATAAATTCTGATAATTCTTTTCTGATAAATACATGACAGTTGTAACCTTTTGGTTCATGAATCAACTATTTAAATTATTTGTTGTTTGGCTCGTACAGTTTAGCTTTACCTTATTTTACAACTAAGTGGCTAACCGGTGGTCCTATTCCCGGAATTCCTGGCTGACCATCTTTTCCGGGAACTCCATTTTCTCCTTTGGGTCCAAGCGAGCCAGGGACTCCTAGTCCTAGCTCGCCTTTTGTACCGGGAAATCCCTTGTCACCCTTCTGACCTTGACTCCCGGGAGCACCGATTGGTCCAATTGGCCCCTTGAATAATAGAAACATTAAAACATTTGACAGATCATGGTTCAGAAAGCTGATGGCACAGGAGTAGGGAAAGCGAAATGTGGGACAATATCATGTGTTTTCATTTTGAAATAGCATTGGCTAGTTAAGGTTTATACCCCCTCCCTAATAAAATTACTGGCTACGCCGCTAAGTTCAGTATCCACATGTTAAAAGCTTTAAGCTGTTTGTTTCCGTTTCTTGGCGTTAAAGAGAGGTGTCACTGACTACGTGAAACTTGTCAGTTAAGCCTAATGGGGCCCGTCTTGGCCGACCACGGAGACATTAGTCATGGACCGCAGCGAACTTGTAAACAAAGTCCA